>JASFAT010001754.1:0-65597 GCA_031353405.1 Baronia brevicornis
ATTGAGTTTTCTTCCAGCAAACCCAGGAGTGAAAGAGAGATAAGATAAGCTGTGAGGATAGAAATAAGTGTACAACAACAAAATATAATAATAATATACATAGCAATACATACTATATAAAACCATACATATATAAACATAAATACTAATAATATATAATATAATACTATATAAATAAGAGGATACATATATATAATATACACATAAATATATACATATATAAATATTTTATACTGAAAGCGAATGTTTTTTAATTCTTCTCTTAAATACATCCAGTGAGAGGCTATCACGTATAGTATGTGGGAGAGTTCCACAAGCGCACTGCGTGTACAGTGAATGAGCCACCGTAACGGCTGGAAGAATGCGGAGGAATACGAAGGAGAAGGGAGGAGGACGTGCGACAGGGCTGATCCAAGGGACAAGAAAGTTTTTATAGGTTCTTATAGTGGGTAGTTTGTAATACTTATATATTATAAAAAACATAGCAATAGCTCAGTTGGTAAACCTCGAACTTACGTCGTGAGTTCATACCTTTCATCGGACTAATGGTGTGAACAATTTACTAGCACAAGCATTATAAGCTTAGTTGGTATGGGTAACAAGACTTCTAGTTACAATAATGATTTTTTTTGGCAAATAACACCTATTGTTATCAGTCTAATGCTATTGAAAAACTTTAATGCCAGGAAATTGGGTGCAATCCATCACATTGATTAAATATTTCACGAGCATCCACCAAAGGGATGATATGATGGGAATTGGAGTAAAATTAAAGATCACATCAGATATTTATAAGAAGACATAACTCACCAATATAAGCCGGAGCAGCTCTACCCATGGTGTCTAAACAAACATCTACAGCTTTGTTCTTCACCATTCCCCAATGAGTATTCCTCGGTAGCTTAGGGAACTTATCGTAAACATCGTACGCCACATTCTCCATGAACCAACCAAAGTCTTTACATTTCAGCCTCTCCTTCATCTTGACCTGTTCACTAATATCACCCATGTCCAAAAACCTGGCCATGGGCTCCCTTGTGTAGAAATATTCTTTGTGTTCCTCATCAAACCATGTTTCGATTACTCTCTTATAGTTAATTGTTATAAGCGAACCTTTTCTGTTCTTTGCCAGACTGCCAAAGGAGTATGGCATAAAAGCCCTATACACATGACCCACTCTAGAACAAGGCACCCACTCTATACTTCCCCCACATTGCCATATCTTAAAGCTTAGTTCGAAATTTTCCCCTCCCCATACAAGAAGACCGGGATCATATGCACCAATTTCGAGGAAATATCTTCTGTTTATTGCAAATAAACCTCCGGCGTGTGTTGGACTTTTGTATGGTTCAGATTTGTGTTTGTGGCGACTGGCTTCCCTCTCTGGCACCTCGTTCTCTTTATAAAGCATTCCCCATTCAAATATACCCCGATAGTTCGTTCCTTGTTGGTATACTGGCCGGTACTCGAAGGTTTTGTGGTCAATGCCGTCTATAACGGGTACCGTCATGATTCTATAGTCTCGGTATATGGGGGCCAAAAGTGGAGGGAGCCAATTGACGTTAACTTCACAATGGGCGTCGAGGAAAACTATGACGTCACCGGTGGCCTCTTGAGCACCTCTCGAACGAGTTCGAATAAGACCTTCTCTTTGGGAATTTCTTATAATCCGCACTTTGCCGTTCCATCTCTTTATATATTTATCTAGATTGTCTTTTAGATTTTCTTTATCGGAATAATCGTCAACCTGAAATGAAACACGTTTATATACATAAAAATCTGATCACATATATTCATAATGTATTATGGTCAATGTTCCAATTATTTTTTTCCAAAGTATTTATTAATATTAATTGTTCTAACAATAAATTAATTTGTGGACAGTTTAAACTTTTACTATGCTAAGATCCGCGACAAGCGAACAACAATAGAAAATTAATAATGTGTTTTATCCAGCTGGATGAAGTGGATTTACGGGAAACTTAAAATAAATCTTACCGAAAAACGGCCGTCAGCAAATCTCCACCTACCAACCACTATACACAACATCAAACACATGCTACCACTTTTCCATCTTGCAAACGACACGTGTTTCGCCTCAACACAATCATCAGGTATTGTAGACTCTAAGGAAGACAACCGTTAAGTCACTTAACGGTTGTCTTTCGTTGTTTGCTTGTCGCGGATGTTAGCTAAGTAAAAGTTTTTACTGTCCAAACATTAATCACGAGATTATTGTTATCTTTCTATTTTATTATTTTATCTATTTAATTTTATTGTTAATCATTAAGTATAACCTCTATTGTAACAATGTTCGCTACATGTTGTGCGGAAACCTTAAGAGTTATAGTCCGGGCGTTATTAAGTTTATATTACGTATTACTCTTTAAGACTGTAACTTGATTTTGTTGCCGAATAAATAAATACATCTAGTGGCCTTAGATTTTCAGATGCCCATGCTCGAAGGTGTTTACTTACCATCCAGGTCACCCATTGGCTCGTTTGGCTCTTGAACGAAAAAAAAATGTAGTTATCCTTACCAGAACCACTTCGTGCAGTGTCTCGGGTGGCGAACGGTCGATCACGGAGTGGACTGTCCTCATAAGTACTGAGAAACCCTCGTTGTGGAATACTATGATCACCGAAGTGCTTGGCAGCTCCTTTGGATAGTGCCAGTATTTGCACTCTTCGAGCCGCGTGTCTGGTATTGATCTGATGAAGACAAACATAACGTTTTTCAAGAATACTTAACTATACTTTAGCCAAGGCCAAACTTTTAAGAAAAGTTTAGTTTAATTTCTATAATTTACGATCGGCACGCTTACGACTAGGCTCGCCCGTAGCCACGCATCCATTGGCACGGCAGACCGTGGATTGGCGGAGAGGAAGGGAAAGGATAGAGAAGAAAGGAAGGGGCAGGAAAGGAAATGCGGATTGGGGGGGTTACCAGACTCGGAATAAACATTTAAAAATCCATATAAATATTTATTCCGATGCGGGAATCGAACCCGCGACCATTGACTCTGCGGGCGGAGGGCCCCGCCACTGAGCCATATCATTTGAACACATATCACCTGATAAGTATCTAAATAAATTTCATGTTTTAAACTAAACGTAGGCTTCTCTTCGGCCCTAAAGTTTCAAAGACATATACAAAAATAAAAATAAATACACAACCATTTCTAACGAAGCAACGAAAAATGAGATACAATTTTTCTTAAGAAGTAAAAATAAACAAGAAAAAAGAATTTAATGTTGTGTGACAGAAAAAGATCACTAGATGACGCTTTGTGTATATTTATTTCGTATTTGACTATAAACTATACTATAAAGTTCTACTTTTAAGACTATACATTAGGCATATCGGTACACATGATTCGGTATAATCCCTCCCCCCACCTGATATATATGTGGGGATCTAATAACCTACTCTTCTTCTTTTACTTCCCTTTTCTTTCCCTCTTCCACCTCTAATATTTTATTTTCTGAAATAAGACGTTTTGATTTCGTTTGTCATTCTGTATGCAACATTCCACCGTTTCATGTAAGAAAGTTCTTTATAATTGATTAAAATAAAAAAAACTAGAAGACAGATCTACATTTAGAATGATATTAAATTTATGAATGAAGTAGGTAAATGAATTAACTTATCTAACCACCATATTTTCAAATAAAAGCATTACCATGTTTGTTAAGTGGCCTCGGAAATGATAACTAGATATGAGTAGGTGATCAATTAGTGTAACAGATTTGGATTGATAATCAAAGAATTATATTTTTATTTAAAATCAATATTATTATAATTTTTAAATGTAGTTAAATTAAATAGTTGTAGCCGATACAAATTAGGCGCCATCGGCGATTGCAGAAGCGTCAACGCCAGTCAGTTATATCTCGACACGAGAAGGATAAGCATAAAAAAGGGATAGTTAAGATAAAAGAGAGAAATTAATTAAAAAATTATTAACAAAAAATATAGTTACATAGATTCAATTTATGACTCAATAGGGTTAAATTTATACACCCTGACGCACGTACGCAAAATTTGCATATTTTGAATCAAAAGATCCACATAGAAGTTTAAACAGGTGTTCTACAAGGTTGTATAATTAGTCGATTGGTATTTTTATATTTACTATCTGACCTAATGTAAATCTATCGTGTAAAAAGAGAATTAGGGGTACATATATATATATTGAAACTAGTTTTGTATGAAGGTAGTTCAGATCGTAACGCCAAGGCTTACAGACAGCTGTTGTTGCTTTTTTCATAGGTGACCAGTGGGCGCTGGTCTCCTTTTTTGTGGAGGGATGGGCATTTTGCCCACCACACTAGTCCAATGTAGATTGGCTGGAAAAACAGACTCGGAATGTCTATAGGCCATACATATATTTATTCCGATGCAGGGATCGAACCCGAGAACATTGATATGCAAGCGGCAGCTTAGCACTGAGCCAATTGGTCGTCATATTATGTATTCTCTATCTATCTATATATATAAAGCATAAAAAATAGTGTAAATAATTTATTAATATTTCAATTTATACCTGTAATAAATGGTCTGTAAATGTTAAGTTCAAAAGGTAAATTTAAAAATACCATCTGACTAATTATACAACTTTGTACAACACCTGTTTAAACTTTTATGTGAATAGATAGCATTTGCTTCATATTGTTTTGATTCAAAATATGAAAATTATATGTAAATTTAAACAGTGACAATTAATTGTCTTGACATATTTTGACCAAATTACTGAAGTTTTTAGGAATGGCCAGGCCAAAAGTACCCTTTATGACAAGTTTGTATGAAGAGAGAAAAATAACTGCGTCCGATAGTCTCACTCATTTTTTAATTCTTTTAAAAAACAACCGGGAACATTTGACGCAATTGTTTTTCTGATTAAAATGGTGTATAAAACCAAAATATATCATTTTCTACTTACAGCAAATACATTTTCTGTCGTCAATATGAAAATTTAGAGATATTATTGTTTTATTATTATTTTGTATAAAAAAATTACCTATTCATAGCAATATCATCGGAGGCTGCTATATTCATTCCATATTCACTTTCCGATTCAGCAATATCATTAGAGCGATCTGATCTCATGTGGTAAGGTACACCTCCCTCACCAGGTCCACTTGCCACATTCCTTGCTTTAGGTTCAAAATTGCCTATTTCTATAATGTAAATAAAAGAATTTTGATATAATTGTGATCCTTAAATGTTTTTTACAAATACAGATTTTACAATACTGATTGAATAGGCAGGTAAATAAAGACAGTGGGCCCTAGACTTTTGCACACAATTGGTTCCATACTTTATGTGCAAATGTTAAATATTCAAAACTAAAGGTATTTTTAATTTTTTTTTATAAACTTTTTAGAATTAGATGAAGACCACTTTTCTTCTTTTCTTAATAAAGATTTCTCTAACATGTTATCTTTATGAATTGCTCTACATACTTATGCTATATTTCTCCATTGGGGCAACATTCATATTTATTAGCTTTTCCTCACTCTCACAATGTATTTTATTTTTACTCAAGTACTACAAGAATGACAAATTTCTATAGAAATCTGTATCCCTATTAAACTGTCTGCTCACTACATATTTATAAAAATGCTATTATTTTCATACTGATTTTACATGATATAATAAAAATAATCATTGTCACATAAAATGAAAGAAATAAATTTCCACAAAAAAGTCTAAACACTAATAAATGAGGGAATAGGGAGATATTAGGATATCCATAACTATTTTACTGTTCATGTTTGAACTCTTGTTTCATTCAATATAAAACAACAAAACCGGCACACTTACGTATTAGGACACGTAACTGTAAACTTTAAATGTCGACCACATTGTATAATTTGTTTATATTCAACACTTACCTGTCTCTAACGTAGGATATACGTCTCTGTGGAACTTATAATAACTTTTTTGAGGATCCGATGGCATAATTTCGTTTATATCAACGCTGCCGTTAACATTAGACCAACTATGAAGAGCGTAAATCAAAATTAATAAAACCGCACATACGGCCGAAATACGAATAATTCTGCCACGTCTAACATTAGTTATTCTCATTTTTGAGTATGATATTGCATGTAACTCTATTTCAATAAGGAAAAAAAAACTAAAAACTGAAATAGATTTTTGATTCTTTGCGAGATAAATTTAATTTTTGTTTATAGCAAGAGCTAACAAGTATACTCGAGTCGACAACGATGACGTTTGACGGTTTTGTTTATGGTTTATTTTAGATCTTGATTACTTTATCTAATGTTGGAAACATTGGCCTTAAAATTTAAATTAAGAGGTTTTCAATGTCTTTAAAATCAATAATAGAGGCCGAGAAGGAAGAATAACGTTATACGCAAAGAGAATACAATAAACCTTGCTATAGGTAGGTCAAAACTTGCAAATTATGAATCATTTGGTTTCTTAAATCGTGGGTTCCATTGTTCCATTTGTCTATAGATATGAGCCATATTTTTCTAGCAGTTTAGTTGAAATGATTGTTTTCTTTACACTGTTTCTACCAAAGTTGTTTACTTACTTTAGAAAAAATATATTAAACTTAGAAAATGTTTTCAACTTAACATTTTAGTAAGTTTAATATATTTTTTCTTATTTATAGTTTTGATTCGTAAAATGATTGTTAGATTTATTTAGGGGTATCATTTTCTTAGCTTATCTTGAACCTAAATATACGTACATATTTGTTTTTCTACCATGAATTGTTTTTGACACATTTTTTATTTTTGAACTTTGCAATTTTAAATTATTTTACACTTAGCGTATATGTTACACGTTAATCCTACTAAACTGTTTTGACATCATGAAGCTTTCTTCTACTGTTTCAGACTGGATTTTATTAATCTTTAATTTGTTTTTTTTATATGCACAAAATAATTTATTAATTTAGTTTCAAACCTTCTAAAACATAATTACGTACTAAATAAACGAACTTATATCTATTTTCCCTAAGTCTGCGAGCTCCTGTAATTATGTTGGGGAACTCCTCAGTAATCCTGTATATTCGTACGTTTTGTATCAATGCGCTCGGTTAATACAGCATTTGCTGTAATTAGGAAACGTACTTATTTCTATAAACAAGTGAATACCTAGTTCCCCAGTACAAGATCATCAGTTATTTGTGTCATATTTACATAAGAAACTACTATTTTGGAAATAATTCGTACTATGCTTAGAGTATTAGATATAATAGTGAAAAATTAAAATGCTGTAGATGATCTCTGCACGTATTGTACAATTTTATTGATTTGATGTAAATAAACGCATACATATAATAAAATATTATATAAAAATACTTATAACAAAATAAACAAGTGAAAATATTTCACACAGGGATTTTTTATTCCATTTAGGAAAAAATTTTGCAGCTGAGAATGTTTTAAAAGAAGAACAAATACGACGGCATCTTCAACAGCCGCATGTAATTTCGTTTTAATTTTAAAAGGAAAAAGTGAAAAAAAATTTTTGAGAGCAAATTCTAGCTACTCGAAAATAGAGCAATTACAATTTGCTTAGTAGTGAATACAATAATCTGTAAAAAGTATGGTATGAAATAAAAAAAAATCTTGTAGCATCTTTTTTAAAATTGGTATACAAACATCGTTATTGAATTTTATAAATGAAAAGTAGAACAGATTTAACTTGACTCGGGCAGATTTTACTGATAGTTGCCATAAACAAGAAATAGATAGAATTGATTAAACATAGAGTAATAGCTTTTCAAATTTCACCGTTGTGTTGTGTTGTTACTTTTACGTTACGTATAAATTATCAGAGGGAAAATACTGTTTTGAATATAATAACTTTTGGTGGTGTATGGTAACTTTTGTTTGTGGTGTTAGTGATTAGATTTTTAATATTTTTATGTGAACTAATACAAAGATGGATAAAGGTAAGTAAATTTGAACTAGTCATGATAATTCCCGTTACGAATGTATTAAATATAAATATTACATTATATTTATCAGCAACAGCATCAAAAATAGAAACCTTTATCCAGAACTGGAATATGGATTTCCCGGACTACCCGCTGGAGAAAGAAGATTTGCAGAAACCTCATTCAGTGATGGAGGCACTGTTTAAAATTTTCAGTCGCCTTCGTATCGATACAGATAAAGTGTTACAGGTATGAATAATTATAAAATAAAACTTAATATCAGTTTTAGTAATAATACTGGGACATACATTATGGATTAAGAGCAACATCCCTCAATTTTGAGGAGGGTTATGTCCAGCAGTGGATGGTTAAGCCTGTGTTAATGAAGGTATATTAATTATATCAAAAATTTATGTTTTATAACATTTTCAAAGGAGATTTAGTACCAGTAATAGTATTTTTTTTAATTTACAGAAACCACCTAAGGAACAAATGACTGAAAATATGGTCTACTATTGGGATCTGATTCCTGTTATTAACATGACAAGAGTAGTGAACTCTTTCGTTTCTACGATGAATTTCAACATCCATATAACACACTTGATACAGCCTACAATATTAACTTCACACTCTATTCTACTGTTGCTGCATCATTTGGTGGCTTTTAATGAGAGTCGCATGGCGGATGTAGCTCCATATGAAAAGGAGTTGCTTTCGCAACCTAATAAAGTAAGCAAAAGATTTTATTTACAATTCCAAGTAGGAATACATCAAGTGGTTGGACCTGCACTTATGATATAAGGTTGTGGGTTTCATTGAACCATTGGACTTTTAACCTATAGGATTAGTTTGGTTGGAATGGTTTGAAGGATATACAATATTTTTTCAACATGCAAAATAGGTGCATGATGATGTCGAGTTGTGGAAACCAGCCTATTACACCATCTTACATCTGGTTCTCCTAGTCCAAAGTTTTCCTGCTACTTCTTTCATTTCATAGTCCCATCTTTTGTATTGTCTTCCGCATCTGCTTTTCAGGTTCCTCGGCTACCAATTGGTGATCGTCCTATTCCATTTTCTTACTCCTTATAGAGTATGTCCTGTACAACATCTTCAGTAGTTTGATCTTATTCCTTATGACTGTATTCCTTATTATTATATTCAGCATGCTTCTTGCCATTTGTAGTATGTTTTATTTTTTTATCTTCCAACAACAAAAAAAAAAACTTAATCTTCCCTAAAAAAATAATAAGTTATCTCATACAAATGTAGCAAATCAATTGCTGACTCTACAGTTCTTGTAGTCATACTTTTCGAGTCAATGAATGCTTTGTTTAATGACAATTGTTTGCAAGAATAGTCTGGACAATGATATCATGTGCTTTCTGAAGCATGGCAAACATTAGTTATGATACTCATGCTGGAAATTGTATAGTATAGTGATACTTTTGAGATAAGATATGGCTTAATGTTAAAGTGGTATTCAGGTATTGAGATAAAATATCCAACAAAACTTTTGTTATAATAAACACCTTATTTTAATGCAAGTTTCAAGCCCTGATTAAAATTGTAAATATAAATGAAAATAATATCTTAGATCCAGTAAACAAATTGATTTCAAATAGGTGTTTACATTTTTCAGGTTGTGGCTTTGGAGGAAACGAAAAATAACTTGTTGAATTTGCTTAATAAGATAGCAGAGGAAAAAGGACAACATGCTGAGAGTCTTAAAAAGGTAGAGATTATTATTAATTAAGAATCCCCTGTATACATTTATAATTTATCTCATATACGTTTATAACACTTGAAACTCCAAAAAGCTATTCCTAGAATGATAGTTGGCGGGGTTGAAGTAAGGTATTCAATTTTCAATGGCTTTTCGAAATTTATGTTAAGTCAGAACCTGGTCAGTTGAAATTCTAAGAATGTAAACTACATTCTTAGAATATTGTATATAATAATGTACATTCTAAGAATGTAAAAATATTCAAAAGTATTTACTCTAAAGAAAGAAAGAATAAAGATTTTTTAATATTAATTTTTTTAATATGTACAAAACTTTAGTACATATACATTATTACATATTTTCTTCTGTTAACTATTAGTTCTATATACATATCTAATTCTTAATGTTTATGTAGGTGTGGGTATTTTGGCCATTACTCAATATATTAATTTTTACTACTGGATTGTATACTCCTGCGGTGTCGCGGTTGTCCATAGGCGGCGTTGATTGCTATCCATCAGGCGACACGCTTGCTCGTTTGCCCTTCTATCCCATAAAAAAACATACTACAGACACTACTAAGAATGTGACCAAATTAGAATCACACTTTTTCTATAGCTGTAGGAAATTTCCTATGGAATACTATGTACATTTCGGCGTTGTTGGCGGTTGGACTTAGAATACCTCTCACCCCCACTGAATTTTGCCTTTTATACACAAAATCGAAAAGGGGAACAAAGACAGTAAACAATTACAAAGATTCTAAAAATAGATTTGCTTCATTATACATTATCACTTTTAATAAAAAAATGAAATTACTGCAAAATAATTCTTAAAATACAGCTCAATATTCAAATTACATATTTATAAGAATTTTAGATCATTCTAAATAAGTTATTTAACACAAATTACAACTACTTTATATAAACCAACATTATTGTTGTATAATGTGCCAACAGATGGCGCCACAATAAAAATAAAATTAGTTTTGTGAATTGTATAAAATAATTAAACAATGATACTAATTCTAATACGCCGATATATATTTTGTTTATTTCAATATTAACAATATTGAACCATATGTACTAACACAACATAAATTTGTAACTACAAAAAAAAACATTTTTTTACATTTCCCATTTTTGATACATTAATTTAATGGGTAATCTTAAAGCGTATCCGATCGAATCCTTCGCACTTACCTCGAAAATACCTTTTTTCGATACCTAAGGTAAGAATAGTTGTATAAAAACTTCACAAAGGATGAAAGACAAGCAGATTTTTGTTTTCTTTTAAGGCCGACGATGTATCAAAAAAATATATAGATTTCCTTGGGAATCTAGTTTCAAAATTTTTTTTAACTTTATATGTATTTGACAACTGCTGGAGTGAAAACTGCATCTTTATAATTGTAGTGTAGGGGACCTCATCTGACCTCCTCAAATTGACCGACAATATGTACAGAGCGGTTGGTAGAAACGCGTGAAGTTGAAGATCAACAAAATATTTAGTTATAAACTTACAATGTTAAATAATATTTTGTAATCATTTGTGTATAGATTGATTGTGATATAAAAGATTTTGAAGAAAAACTAAAATCAGAGAAAAGTGATGAAGAAAAACAAAAATTAGAGGTCATACAGAATGAGAATGGGCATTTAAAGTCATTAGTAGAACAAGCGAAAGCAGATAGAGATAGTATTATAGCGAAATTAGAAAATATGAAAGCGCAAAGAGTGTACGATGCAGAAGATATTAATGCTAAAGTAGAGGAGGCTAGACAGAGTCTTAAAGAAGAAGAAGAAAGATTGAATTCATTAAGGTCTACATTAGCACAGAAACAGAATGGTGTAAAAAACTTTCTAGCTATCAAACCTAATTTGGAAATTGCCAATAATTTACTTCGTGAAATTACACAACTGTCTGATAATATGAAGTAAGTGTTTATTATTTTTTTTGACATATTGCTTCATAAATGTATTGTATTAAATAGTTACAGAAATTTTATTGATTGAGATATTCTTTTGGTATATGGCTTGTTGATCTGATAATTTTTACTTCAATAAATTATTCATTTAATGTTGAAATAGCAAACAATCTACTATTGTTATATCAGTTTTCTTGTTTTTTGCTATTTTATGAAAATCAAAATATTGAATTTTGGCTTTTATACATTAAATCGAGACGGCAAACAAAGAATAAGCAATGAACAAAGAATCTAAAAATAGATTTTTAGTATAGCAACAATATTTTTAACAAATAAATGAAATTACTGCAAAATAATTCTTAAAATACAGCTCAATATTCAAATTACATATTTATGTGAATTTTACATATTCAAAATATTTTATTTTACAGAAATCACAATTATCATAATTATTTTATATAAATTAACATTATCTTTATATAATTTACCAACAGTTTGCGCCAAAATAAATAAAATTAGTTTTGTTTATTACAAAAAAATAAATAATTGTATCAATTCTAATACGCGGAGATATAACTATATTATGGTGTTTCCAGAGATGATACGTTAAACTTAAGTATGGATAGTCAGGAAGGAGAGTTGAAAGTATTAAATAATGAACTAAATGAGGTTCACGCTCAGTGGTTGGAGCTACAAGCGGCTAGAAAAGAAGCTGCTAGAAGGAGGCAAGCAAATCAAGTGAAACGACAGCAAGAGAAGATGTTGGCAGAAACGTAAGTATTCTGAATATGAGGATATGGTTTCGCAAATGAAAATGGTGTTATTTAATAATAATAATTTTCATGTACACTAGTTTACCTTTTTTATAAATAAATAACAACATGAATCTCTTTTGCCTTTGTTCTTATTGTGATAGGTTGCGATGTAGTCAAGTCACTTACAAATTCTATATTGATGGAAAGTTTGATTTATATTTACCATAACTTTGGTTTAGTGCCACGAAAGAAAATTACAAAATCTTGATCCGATAGATGGCGCTACGTCGTGTTACTAACAATATAAATAATGCGCCGTCTACTGGGACGAGAAAAACTACTAGATTTCAAGAGCCGGAGAGTGCCCGAGGTGGCGGCCAATATTTAGACCATATAATTTTTAGACTGAAACCAGCACTTTTCTTCTTTATTTAAGTTATATAATTTTATTTATATCCTTTGTAGCCTTTTTATTATTTATGTTTGAAAACCTAATTCTGTCATTTGACATTCTATATAATGTTTATTGGAAAACTTGTTCTCTTGTTTTATTTTTATCCCTTGTTTATCTGGTTTGGGGAGCTATAGACTTGCGTGATTTAATGCTCTTCTGATTTTGCCTCTGAGTGATATTAATTTTTTGCCTTCAACAGCATACTTCGAGAAGCCATTGAAAAGGAGAAGCAAAGTCGTGAGTATGTGCAAAAAGCTGCTCAACGCAAACAGGCAATCGAAAAGCAGATCAAGCAATATGAGAGTGAGAAAAAAGAGAAAATTGAGGAGTTGGAAAAGTTAAAAGAAAATTTTATTATTGATGTAAGCATTTAATTTGTATTTTGAAGTAAGCATGGATGTGATATAGATTCAAGGGGAAATTGATCGCATCATACCAGTTTAATCTTCCACCTCACCTGCTCATTCTGCATCCTTAAATATATTACGGAAGAGATGTGCAAATGAGCAGGTGGATATATATAGGGAGAGTGTGAACTAAATAGTAGGAATTGAAAAAGGATTTAATGGGAGTGGGAGAAGCATTTAATGAGATAGGAAGAAGATAGTAAAGAAAGGGAAAAGGTATTGGGGCCGGGTCTTTGCATTCACAGTACGCCGTAAAATAAAAAAGCTACCATTTTATGTCGATATTCCTGCATGTATATTCGTATGCTGGTGTCTTCGTTTTTAGACGACGACGACGACGTTTATAGGGACACATTAAAAACTTCTCTTCTGTGGCGCTTCCCGTGACAGAACGCACCACAGACACTTTGTTTTCGGGCAAACGGCTCACTAAATGCACAAAGATAAATAACAGAAATCCTTTGTCATAACGTTCGGGCCCACCGTGCTGGCGACGTAGATGCTTATATGCAAGAGGTCGGTATTTTTCGTTTGGACTGGCCAGCGCGGTGCCCCGACCTTAACCCCATTGAGCATGTCCTAAAAGGCAAGTAAGATCTGTCCACAAAACATCAGGAAACATGTGATCTCGGCTGAGTGGGAACACATTCCACAGTACACTATCAAAAGCCTGGTGGAAAGCATGCCAAGACGATTACATGCCGTAATTGCTGCAAGGTGAGGGTGTTGGGCCTCCGGAACCCACCGCCCACCGTACGAAGCGCGATAGCTAAGCTACCACTCAGACGCCGGTTTTCTGCGGGAGTGTAGTACTTCCCCGGGCGAGCCGGCCCGTTCATGCTACAGACAAATATTATGCCATTCTTGACAAAGTATTCGTCTGCAGCGTGGCTCTAACGGTTTCAAGATTACATTTTCATTTATTAATCTATGTTAATTTTTTCAGTTGAGGTCTATAGACGAAATCTTAAAGAAGAAAATGTCCGAGACTTTAAAGAAACTAGAAGATAAATTTCCTAATGGGTCAAAATTAGTTTAGGTCTTTGCATAGTTTTATTTTATTAAATGGTTTATAAAAAAAAAAAATATGTACATTTGTTTTGAATTGTAGTTATTTTGTTACCGAACCCGCCAGTTTTTCACCTTTTCCAATAAAGATAAAACACGTCGAAAATGCACAAATTCTGTGTATATTGTATAAATAAATAAATGTTTTTGAAGGAATGGACGCTAACTCGACACACTTGTTCAAGGCGGATTGGCAGGGGACCCAAACTCGGAATAAATATCTGTAGCCCATGCATATTTACCCCAATGCAGATCTCAAATTTGCGACCAGTGACTAAGCGGTTGCTTCAATCCTGAGAATGGGGATGGTCAACTTCCAGAAATGGGGTGGCCCGTGTCCAACTTTAAGACATATATGGGCTGTGAGAAAAAAAATGATGTCAAAAATGTGACTTAACCGTTGACACGCGTTTTTGCAATAATCCATGTTTAATTCATTCGTCTTAGTTGAATAATAGATGTCGCTGCTTGTTTAATTCGCTTAATGGATTTCAATGAAATATATTTCGGTGTCGACGGTGGTTCGAATTACAATGAATCTGAATCTTCAACTGAATTTCGGCTTTTATACACAAAACCAAAAAAGGCGAAAAAGACAAGCAATGAGTAATGTATCTGAAAATAGATTTGCTTCAACATAGCAACAATATCTTTTTTAACAAACAAATACAACTACTGGCAAAAATATTTCTTAATATTTAGATATATAATATATAATAAATTACATATTTATATGAATTTTAAATAATTTATTTTATACAAATCACAATTATTATAATTATTTCATATAAATCATCATAAATCAGTATTATATTAACATAATCTGTCAAGAGATAGCACCAAAATAGATATATTTTTTTTTATGATAGTTTTGTCTATTGCGTAAAATAATTAATGATTATAATTCTAATACTCCGAAATATATGGACAGTCAAAAGTTTTACCTAGCTAAAATCCGCAACAAGCAAAACAATAACAGAAAATTAATAATGCGTGTTTTTCTTTTGGGTTAAGTGGATTTATTTGGAACTTAAACCAAAAACTTATCAAAAATCGGCCATCAATTCTCCACCCACCAACCACTATACACAACACCAAACACACATTATCACTTTTCCATCTTGTAAACGACACGTGTTTCGCCCCAGCACGAAGGATCTTCAGGTATAGTATACTCTACGGAAGACAACCGAAAATTGACGTGCCATTACAACGGGCGCCATATATAAACAACCCCCACCCACAATGTAAGAAAACAACAGGTGGGCGATACAGGTGTGTTAAAACTTACGTCACCGCTTATTATTTGGTAATATGACAATTTATTTTATTGTATTTTTTAAATTCCTTTAATACAATAAAATAAATTGTCATATATATTTTATTGCATTAAATTGAATTGATGGCCGATTTTCGGTAAGTTTTTGGTTTAAGTTCCAAATAAATCCACCTAACCCAACAGAAAAATACACATTATTAATTTTGTGTTATTGTTTTGCTTGTCGCGGATCTTAGCTAGGTTAAACTTTTGACTGTCCATATAGTGATGGATTTCCGCAAAGTAATGCCTGACTCCATTAATAAACTCCGAAATATATATCTGGAAATCATCAAACGTACACAAATGGTAAAAATTCCATTTGCTTAAGATTTTTCAATAAATTGAGTTCAACCACACAGTTTTATGTCATCCACGAACAATAGCGTAAACACTCCATTAGGCCATCCGTGTCGCTATACAGCATGTGCTGCTTTGGTGCTCTATAAAATTGTGACAAAGAAAATCGTAAATAGAAGATTTAGTGGAAGAAGGTTCTTTGTAGTAGTTAAATCAACGACACTTTAATACAAATGATACGGCCTGATAAGAATTTTCTGTCACCTGAATACGGATAACGTGGTTTGATGTGAACTCTGCTGTCACCCGAATACGGGTGACGCGGCAGTCAACATGTTAATAAACACTCGTTCACAATGTCCGTGATAATTGTGAGTCACGCACACATTTAGTGTCACAGAGCAGCGACAGACTAGCGAATTTGTTGTGACGTGCTGTGAAGATAAATTGCTAATGGTTCGGGACCGGGGATTCACGTACCGTCATTCAAGCGACATATTAAATATCGTGATCTTGCTTCGAATAATAAAAAAAATTACCTATATATGCTTACATGACGATATGTTTTATTAAAGCTATAAACAATCACTACACAAATATAAAATTATCCTCACGAGTTATAAATGATTATTATATAATTTGACATTAAATTAGGACACGTTAGGCAATAAAATCTTTAATTAAACGAATTATTTTTATATATAAAATTATTATTTTCTACTTAAAAATAATACATAAAATCCTTCTTCAAAGCTATGGGAGTAAAAAAGTGTTTAACATATAATTTTATTTTATTTATTTATTTTTTACTTCGAACAAATTACGGCCGTAGATAACTAAATAGTATGAACATATAATATCGCATAGACTACAGTGTGTATAAAAAGTATTCGTACATCCAGCTTTTTTTACAAAAAATAGTGTAATTGTATTGAACATTAATAATAAACGAATAAAGGTTATCAGGTCTTCTTATCTTGATAACATTGAACGAAAAAACAAATAAATTTTTTTAAAAACTTGTCACTCTCTGGGCTAATGGAATCTATCAAATTGGTTTTGATAGGGTTTTCTAGACTTTAAACTTTGTAAGTTATGATTTTGGCCAATATTACCGTTAAAATATGGGATATTTTAAAATATTTGTTTTCGATTCAATTGATTTATTTTATTAATTTAATAATAATATTCGATCTAAAATAACCAAGAAATAAATATGTTTTTATTTATCAGAAGTACAAAGATTTTTTAAATGCTCAGCTATATTTATGACTATATATCGTAACAGAAAAAAAAAACAAAAGAAAGAACCAATACATTAAATGATACCCCACCCTCTTTATATGCGAACGTATTGTATGTGCGGTTACTATCAATTGCGACCTCTGCGACTGCATGGCCCATGACTTGTTAAGAAAAACAATTGAGATGATAAAAGTATTGTTTTTAAATGCTTCACCTAATGTTAGCAGATAGGAAGGAATCCCCTTTTACGCAGAGAACATTATGACCCATATCTTCCTGTATGTATTAAACTGACGGCATGCGCGAGTATATAAATAAAAATATTCCTGTATCAGCATCATTCGATCATCCGCTATCGTTGGGTTCTATCTACTACTAACTGCTATGTTAATTATTTAATATCAAACATGAAGTGCGCCGTGTTACTCCTTACTCTTGCGATTTTCGTTCAGAATGAAGCTAAGCAACTAACACGTTGCCAATTGGTTCATGAACTCCGTAATCATGGATTTCCAGCTGATAAATTGAGAGATTGTGAGTATAATTAAAATAGCTACTACTCGTTTCATATACAACGAAGCTGGAAAATGATCAATCAGTTTCGGCTGCATATTTAGGGACTAAATTATTGGACTATTTTAATTATTAAAAATGTCTAACTTTGTCCAACAAAACGCCTGATATTTTAAATATTAAATTACAATTTCAAGATTTAAATAATTCCCAAATAATTTTGATAGGCGTTTGTGGTACACTTTACTTTTGCTATACTGTTATACTAATATTCTGCACACTTGGCATTGGGGCCAGAATAAGCTTTGCAGTATCACAAGGACCTTATAGCAGTCCACTGCTGGACGAAGGACGAATTAGCTAATAGTCATTTAGTGGAAAGTTTAATTATCGATCGCAAAGCCAGAAATCACTTTGTGATAATCTTCCTGCAGTGAACAGGAAGATTATACAGGCAAGCTAGATGTACATTACCAGTCTGTGTTAATGTATGCTTTATTATCTAGCCTTGATTTTATGGTCGTTATATATCCTGAGACACTCCTTAGACCATCATCTTTGAATTAATTACGTTGACATTTTAAGCCCCGAGATTTTGTAGAACTGTCATATGTATGTTTATTATTACCTTTTTATTTATTAAACAGAACTGATACTATTCCAAAAATGTTATGCATTCACTCATTAAATCACTTAATTTATAAATTTTATCTTTATTTACTGTCATCTGTTGTGTTGGTCCAATAAAACAAAAAAAAAAACAGTACAGCAATAACAATCCGATCACCTGAACGTTGACCTGTCTCATAATTTAGGGGTGTTTACCTTATCCCCACGATTGGAGATCGCAGATTGATTTTTAATACTCATATAGACGGTGCTGCCGATGTACTGGTAGGTTTTCGTTGCTATAGTCGTCTCTTATGTCAACTACTTAAAGAAATACGGCAGCCATGTTCTATGCCGGGAATAACACAACAATAAAATAGGTTTAGAAAATAAAGAAGTATTTAGAAGAAAGGTTATTCTTGCATCATTATAACGCTAAATTCTTGTACTGTGATTTCCTTAGATTTGCTTACATAATCGGGAAATAATGATTTGGTTTAAGGGGTATGCCTGGTTGAAAAGGAGAGCTCGCGACGTACCGACCTAGTGGGCAAAGTGAACAGGAATGGCTCCCGGGACTACGGACTTTTCCAGATCAACGACAAGTACTGGTGCAGCAATACTACCTCTGCTGGCAAGGACTGCAACGTCACTTGTTCAGGTTTGTTCAAATAGTTATAGACTATACTAAAATAAATAATAAAAAACTCCACGATATGGTCGTCTGTATCGTAGATATCATTGTAATCACATAAATCGACACCTCCAAGGAACACTACGCCAACTTCATTTTAGGTATTTTCTGTTTGTAAGGGAAAACCACTCATTAATGTCTTAATATTATGTTCCCAAAATTTTCTAAAAAAATATTGAGCCAAACTAAGTAAACCTACTTTTGAAAATAGCGCGACATATGTAGGCCACCAAATATAATTATTCTGTTGAATACCCCCTAAATTTAAATTGAAAACAAACAAATAAACATATAATAAAATTATGCAGTTATTACAAACAATAACTGAACTACTCAAGCTGTAAATTTCATTAAAATAGCATTAATTATATAGCAAATTTTTTGAAAAATTTTTCTTTAGAAGCTGCTCCTGTAAACTTGCGATTTTTGACTTGGCGTAGTATTCTTTGGAGGTATCGCAATGATATTTATTTCCTTCTTCCCCTGTCGTTACATCCTTCTTCTTCTGTCATTATTCTTCTCTTTTCTTCATCTATATGTGCGTCTCTATTTAATTCCATTTAAAGCAACTAGTATATTATTTCAACGAATAAAGTACTAATAAGCAGCAATCACCCATTTATTAAAACAAGTAATATATTAGAAATTAAGTAAATTCCTACTTTTATATCCTGCTAAATATCTTATATATTATAAAATATTTTTTTTCTCCCTTATAAAACGAAAATTAATCAATTAAATTTAATTCATGCATTAATATTTGAAAAAACTGTATTAACATCAAGTGTCATCCACTACTAGTTTAAAAAAATGTATTATATATAAACTTGAGTGGACGAAAATACTTTTTTGTATTTTATTAACGACTGAAAATTTAAACGAAATATATAAATAACTATATATAGGAAGAGTGTCAACTAATAGTAGGATTTGAAAAGAAAAATAAAATCTCGTACATCATATAAAAGCAATCATGTAATTATTTTGTCTTATGTCTTTAATCAGAGCTTGTAACCGACGACATTACAAAAGCAGCGAAGTGTGCGAAGAAGGTCTTCAAACGTCACGGTTTTAACGCTTGGTACGGTTGGAAGAACCATTGCCAAGGATCGTTGCCAGATATCAGTTCGTGCTAGAAGATAAGAGAAGAAAACAAGAGACTACGAGGCTAAATCTATTAAAGTACGGTCATATTCAGTATCGTGAATATTTGTTTTATAACGCAATATATAAAGTATATGTGAGGCAATATAACGATTGACTTATATAAATAAATCTCTTTTTAAGATTATCTCGTTTTTTATTATAATTTAAATAAATCCAGAGTTTCGGTTAGGGGATAGAAAGAAAAGAAAAGTATTCTGACTTTACGTGTTAATAACAAGAGTTTAGTTGTGATCATCTGATGGAAAGCATTAAAACGTCGCCCATTGACATCTGCAAAGCCATAGGCAGTGCAGAAGCGTTTCCAGCCTTTAAGGAAAGTGAAGGCTTGTTTTTTGAAGGTTCCAATGTTGTAGAAACACAGTTGAAGGTACCTGGTGGATGGGAAAAAGTTTAAGATAAGAAGAAGAAAGACGATCTGCGCATGGCGGTTCACAGAGATAAGTGTTACCGAAGATCAGACCAGGTGACCACCACCTTAAGGGAGGCCTATGTCTAGCAGCGGACTGCAGGTTGATGATAATAATATTTTTTTATGGGATAGGAGGGCAAACGAACAGGCATGCCGCCGGTGGAAAGCAATAAACGCGCATAGACAAACCGCGACACCGCAGGAGTCACGGAATCGTTAACGGCCTTTTAGGTAGGCTTGTTTTTTGAAGGTGCTAATGTCGTATCGGTTTGGGAAGATATATTGAAGCTATAGTGGCGAAACTACAGCTTTCGTAGTATAATAAAACACATATTACTAACGCTGTAGTTTCGCCACTAAGCCATTTTGTGTACATTAAATGTGTTAAGGTAGTTAGTTCAATAAAACTATGTTACTATCTTGAAAATAAAATATTTTATAGAGATATTGAATTTATTTGAGAAAGTGTTTAATCAATATCTAATGCAGCTAAAAATATTTATTATTATTTTTTTAACAGGATACTTTAATATTCATTTGTAACATTTCAAATTACTAAATAAAATATAGAGTATATTTTATTTAGTTGTGGATAAAAAAATATGCATAATAATCAATGCAAGTAAACTTTTATGAATACATTTTCTACTTCTTGCAGGAGCTAATGTCAGGCAGCTTGCCTTGGCAGTGGCTTTTCCAGCCGTACCACGCGTTAAAGCCATGGCGACCGAAAATCTTTTTGGCGCAGGTGGAGGCCTTTGTGATGTCATTGGTCGTAAGCTCTGAAAGAATAAAGCGACTATATTTTTTGGGAGCCATTTATATGATAAATTTGACAATGGGGGGGGGGGGTTGGGTGATATCCGGAACTCAACCGTTCACCGGACGAAGCGCGGTAGTTAAGCTACCACTCAGACGCTCAGAAAACTGTCTGCGGCCGAATCGGCCAATTCGTGCTGCAGACAAATAATATGCCATTCTTAACAAAGTATTCGTCTGCAGCGTGGCACTAACACTACACGATTTTATTTTTGGGTAGAATGTGATACCTTGATAAGGCGTATGCTGAAAGGGGAAGACAATGGAATCGAATCGAATTTAACATTTTGTTAAATTTTCAAATTACTTCATACACACAACTAAGTAATAATCGCAAGTAGCAAATAAGTTCATTGTATTAAGTTTGCTTTTACATAAAGGTTGTTTTTATTTTATTTAGACCTGCTGCTCATCTACTGGTATAAGTTTCCATTGTTGCCTCGTGAAAAAAAACGCTAACAATTTAAGCCGGTATTCTGTAGGAAGAATAAATTTTTTTTTTGTCCAAGAAGGTAACATCGCTGTTTTAATAATTTTATTTAAAAAGAAAATAGATAGATTTATTTATTTCCTTTTGTAGTAATACAGATGAGTACATATTAAATATAATTTATATTAAAAACAGTAAATACAGGTGGAAATGGGCGATGGCTCAATCAAAAGAACTGATTTTCTGCCATCGCCCGACCCTCATGGAGATGCAGCGTAGCACAATTTGAGAAATGAATAATAATAATTCCAAACGAATGATACTTTTATGATAGTCGTTTCACTTTACTCACCTTTGCAGGTGACATTGCAGTCCTTGCCAGGCTTATTGGTGTTGCTGCACCAGTACATGTCGTTGATTTGGAAGAGCCCGTAGTCCCGGGAGCCGTTGCTGTTCGGCTTGCTCACAACGTCGGTGCGTCGAGAACTTTCACTCTCCACTAGGCACACCCCTGGAAATTCGCGGCAAAGACAAATACATTTAGCCCAAAAGTAAAGCGGATACCAGTGACTGACAGAGACCGTCTGAGGTCCGAGTGTTAGAACTTGATTAAATTTTACGACCTTTTTAAATTAAGTTGATCTTTTTAATTCTATAAAAACTGTTCTAAATATTTTCAAAGTTTTTAAAACACACACCATATTACATATGTAAATCTGCGCTATGTGGGCTAGGACCTAGCCCAATCTTCATCTACACACATCTGGTATCTAACGCATCACCTAGACACTAGGTGACGCGTCTTGTAGGAGGTCTATGTCCAGCTTAGATATAGACTTTTTGGAAACTACCGCATACTGGATGATGGTGACGAAGTAAATAATAATGTAACAGTCACGCTACGGCGAGAATGTTTTATGAATGTTTAAAATAGAGACCTAATTGGCTTAGTGGCGATCGGAGTCAATGGGTTCAATTCCCGATCCGAAATTTTGTGTATTGCCTGAAAATGTTTCTTTGAGTCTTTTAATGTCTAGTCCTCCAGAAATGAGGAGGCACGTTTATAATATGTATATGGGTTGTAAAAAAGAAAATAAAAACGAATAACTTACAGTCTCTCATCTTGTTCTCCGGGAAGCGTTGTTTCCTCAGTTCCTTCACAAGTTCGCATCGGGTGAACCGTTTTCCTTCGCACTGAAGGAAAAGCACAAATGCAAACGCGAGGAAAAACCACTTCATTTTTAATCGATTTTCAATTATAATTATTCGAATTAATTTCCAGGCTACTTCACGGTCACTTGGAAGTAAATTGTATATAGTTAGTGTTAGAAAGAAGGCTCTTATATACAGAGCATAGTATGAGCGAAGGAACTTTATCAGGAAAATTGCGCCACTGTCTAGTATGTGAGGGAATCCCACTTCGCTGAATATTAATCAACAAAGACTCGCATATAAAAAGGGGGAATATTTTTTTGTAATCATAGAAATAATTAACATCGATAAATGTATTCGAATAAGTAACACTAATATTCTGTAATCGAATGCAATAACAATGCAGTAGTTTCATTGTTTAGTGGTTGGGCTTTCGAAGAAATATCTTGGATTCGATTCTGTAATACTTACAATTAGACTAGGCTCTTGGAAATTATAACTTTTACCTAAAAAAAAATTTAACAAAGAAAAAAATAATAAATAAAAAATTTTGTCCTTTGGATTAGTAGCAATCAAATACAGTGCGCTATTTCTGACACTTTTTGTTCAATCATCACCGCTCTGAAGAACCAAATACTGAAGGTATGTCTGAAGCAATATCACATTGATACATATATACATATGATCACGCTTAAATTTATATAACGCTAAAATAATATATAACATAAAAAAAAATAAAGTCAACTTAGGTCACCATAAAAAATATTTTAATTTTACTTTAGTTAATTTTCATTAGAAAAATTACAATTAATAAATATGTATAGACAATTTTTTTTCTCCCCTATAAAACTATAATTAATTAATTTTAGTTATTACATTAAAATAATTAATTCATATTTGAAAAAGCTGTATTAATATCAAGTGTCATCCACTACAAGTTTAAAAAAAATGTATTTGAACTGGAGTATATGAATAAAAAGTATTTTATTAACGATTGAAAATTTGAACAAGATATATAATTATATTATATATAAAGTGTGAACATCTACCACTGTGTAATTTATTTGGATCCTTATGCGCCTCCTTTTTTATTTGTTTTTAATGTTTAATTGTCCAAAACCAAAAAACACTATTTTTGTATATTAAAGGTTTTTAAACTTATAAAAATGAAAGTATTTGTACATAACTAGGGGATTAACTTCATTCTTATCTTCTTTAATCAACGCATCATGTAGTTAATCATTGCAATGTTGTCACGCAATTTTTAATGAGTAATAAAATAAAGTAATATAGGATAACGTACGATAACGCAGTTAAATGAATTTATTCTGTTACTAAATCGATAATTGTATAAAGTATGTAAACGTGTATTTTTTTTTTTTTTAGTCCGTGAAGAATATTGATGTCAGACATCATCGAATCGATTCAGGCTATGCTCCCCTCCACTCGACTCTATACAGGATCACTCACTGCCGTACTTAGGGCTGTGAGCATACTGTAGAGATCGATCTACCGTCGTCAATGTTTTACATCTACAAAGCGTCCTATGATGCTTCTCTTTTTTTATTCAAACGCCAACAATAACCTTGTTGGGTTTTTGTATACTTTCAGCAGGAGGAGTTGAAATATTATCCATTATTATTTCCTATAGGAAATATTTTGTTAATTTTTATCCAAACAAAAAAAAACAACGAGAAAGGGCCGAGTATCGCACGGATTGGGATATTTTAATATACATATTACTTATATCCAGCGAAGTTGACAATTCTGCAATTTTTCACACAATGAAAATATAGCAAAAGAAAAAAATTACTAATCCGGTTTGGAGTAAATGTATAATAATATCTAAATATATAATAAAATACTAAATATATAAAAAGAATAAGAAAGCTTCTCCCGCCATTTCTTTGTTTTCGAAATGATGGTAGTTTTTTAGTTTTTATATTGACGTCAAAAAGAATCCATCGTTAATCTATTTTTAATTTGTTGTTCTTATTTTAAATTTGAAAAAATAATGACTTATTTATCGTAGTTCCATTTGTGAGTGAGGAATAGGGGATGGTAGGTAATGTTAATCATATTACCCTTCAGTTGTCTCAAACTTTATTGTTCTTTATATGACATAAACCCTTGAATTATTTCTCGCCTTGTCTTTATTTATTTTGTAATTTTTGTTGTTTGATTTTATTGTTGCTAAATAATATTCGCTTGTAGCGTTTATGTCATTTGTGTGCTAAATTCATAGACATTTTTTAATTATTATTATTGTTCAAGCGTATTAATTATAATGGCATTTTTATCTTTATTGTTCTTTATATTACATAAACCCTTGAATTATTTCTCGCCTTGTCTTTATTTCTGTTGTAATTGTTGTTGTTTGATTTTATTGTTGCTAAATAATATTCGCTTGTAGCGTTTTTATCATTTGTGTGCTAAATTCATAGACATTTTTTAATTATTATTATTGTTCAAGCGTATTAATTATAATGGCATTTTTATCTTCATTGATCTTTATATGACATAAACCCTTGAATTATTTCTCGCCTTGTCTTTATTTCTTTTGTAATTGTTGTTGTTTGATTTTATTGTTGCTAAATAATATTCGATTGTATCATTTGTGTGCTAAATTCATAGACATTTTTTAATTATTATTATTGTTCAAGCGTATTAATTATAATGGCATTTTTATCTTTATTTCTTTCCATTGATGTATAGTTTCGTTTTTGTAACTTTTTAAGCTCCCTAATACTTTTATGAACTTTACCACGGTGCGGGTTTTTCTTTTCTTCTATTTTTGTTTTTTTTTTATTTCATTGTATCGCTCCCATGACTGAGTTGGCAGTGGCTGAATTAACTGATAGTTGCCATAACCAAACAATTGAATTAAATTGTTTTTTGTAACTTTCACACTCGTAATCAGGTCATATAACGTACTATTAAATTTTGCTTCACGGATCATATAAAATTTATTTTCGCCATCCCCGGAGAATTTAATCTAATCTGAGAAGCAATTACTGTAACAATTTACACGCGGCTAATAGAAAATAAATTGTGTTACAATATTGTGTCAGAAATAAATCTATCTTTTACGTGACATTTTTTTTGTGATAATTGGTTTATATAAGGTACGTGATTATATTTTTTACATGAACCCTTCTTTCAATAAACCTTCGTGCAGATCGGGCATAGATTATAGGTACACCGAAAGAAACCAGACTATTCAAAGGAAGTTATGCAACTGGTCTTCTTTCGGTGGACGGTAAGAGTTAGAGGCACTACTTTCGTTTCCTTTACCTCCCATTGATTTTCTAGTGTACGCAATGTGTATGTTCAAGCAAAAAAGACTTCAAGAAATACGGCAGTTATTTTTTAAACAGTCAGATGCGATAAAATTATATTTATTATATAATAATATTTATTAACAAATAATAGTAACTTAAAAACAAATAACATAGTATATTATATATATATATATATATATATATATATATATATATATATATATATATATATATATATATATATATATATATATATATATATATATATATATATATATATATATATATATATATATATATATTAGGTGTACAAATAAGTTTCCGCAGTTTTTTATAAAAAATTAGGAATTTATTGTAAAGGAAAAGTACATTACATTTTATTCAAAGTATTTTCCATCATTTGCCACTACTTTTCCCCATCTTTCTGGCAACATTCGGATACCCCGTCGAAAAAACTCTTCATCTTTTGACGCTATCCACAAATCTACCCAATTTTTGGTGTCTTCATATGATGTGAAGCGCTGCTCAGACAGACCATGTGCCATCGACCGGAACAGGTGATAATCAGAAGGGGCTAAGTCTGGTGAATACGGCGGGTGGGGTAAAACTTCCCAGTTGAGTGTTTTCAAGTATGTTTTTACCGGCGCCGCAACATGTGGACGAGCATTATCGTGTAAAAGAATAATTTTGTCGTGTCTGGAGTAGTAATGGGCGCGTTTTTCCTTAAGTGCCCGACTCAATCTCATCAATTGTGTTCGGTAGAGAGCTCCAGTAATGGTTTCGCTTGGTTTCAGCAATTCATAATACACGACACCAAGCTGATCCCACCAAATACACAGCATGAGTTTTTTTCCATGAATATTCGGCTTAGCTGTCGATGTTGATGGTTCGCCGGGCTTAACCCATGACTTTCTCTTCTTTGGATTATCGTAGTGAATCCATTTTTCGTCACCAGTGACTATACGATGCAAAAAACTCTTTTTTTTATTCCTGGCAAGCAGCATTTCACTCATGCATAATCGGCGTTCAACGTCTCTCGGCTTTAGTTCATATGGAACCCAATTTCCTTGTTTTTGAATCATTCCTAACGATTTTAAACGATGTGAAATTACTTGTTGAGTCACTTGTAGAGTAAGTGCAAGTTCTTTTTGCGTTTGGGACGAATCTTCCTCCAATAGTACTTCTAATTCCATGTCTTCGTACACTTTCGGCCTTCCACTGCGTTCTTTGTCTTTAACGTCAAACTCACCGTTCTTAAACTTTTGAAACCATTCCTGACAACTTCTCTCACTTAAAGCAGCTTCACCATATGCTTCTAGAAGCAATCGATGCGCCTCAGCTGCAGATTTTTTCACATTAAAGAAGTAAATCAAAAGTTCCCGCAAATGATGCTTATTCGGAATAAAACTTGACATTTTTGCACGAAAAAAATTACGTGATGCTGATACGGAATCACTAGTACTTTAAGGTTATGGTGTTGCCAGATGACTAAACTTGGGATATTACGTTTTACATCTGACAATTTCTCCATAACCTTCTGGTGGGGCCATCTTTTGACAAACCGCGGAAACTTATTTGTACACCTAATATATATATATATATATATATATATATATATATATATATATATGACGGGTGGCGAACCACGTCGACGTCATTTTTCTACAAATTTGGTATATTAAATTCGTCTTTAGTGAATCCCACGAGCCGCAAGGGAGGATGGAGGTCAACCCCAGCAGAGCCCTGCATGCTGAGGTAAGGCACCATAGTACCCGGGGGAGCCCGATCCCGGGAATAATATAGGAATAATAGTAAAATAACATCGACGATTCTTTTAGACTCTTCTTCACTACGTAACGTGTACTTATGGATGTGGAAAATAGACGCATCCACATTTGACGCTTTTGAAAGCTACTTTATTATTATTATTTGGGGGACATCTACACCTTGTTGGGTGTAGGAGCGAGCCTCGGGGATGAACCCCACTACTCGGGCCTATGCTCGGGAGGCGACCGCCTCCCGGTCTTTGCTCCGCTGCTTCCAGTGGTACTTGGGGGATTGTATATTCGGTCTAATCACTAAAACCTGCTCCCCATTTCTGGCGGCAGGTCGGGGCGGAATATTTTGTAGTATGCCGTCTGTGTATAGTGAGCGCCGGAATCAATCGCTGCGAGGTGCTTTCCCATCAAGCCGGCAAGCTGGCGAGGAGACATCTGCACCGCCTGGGCTGCGCGGCATGGTGGCGCTTGTTAAAGCGCCTGGGCTTCTATCCTTTGTTCGGCTTCTGGTAGTGCCCCCTCTCTGGCCATTAGTTTATTGGAAATGTCTTAGTGTACATAATATTACATAACGGTGCAAACGTTAGCGTCATACAAAATTACGTGCAACGCCATCTATGGACCATAGCTCAAACTTTATACGTATTTTTTATTTTACATACTCATATAATGTAACTTACTACTTTACTTACTAGACGACCGATTGGCTCAGTGGCGGGGCCCTCCGCCCGCAGAGTCAATGGTCGCGGGTTCGATTCCCGCATCGGAATAAAATAAAGACGAATTTAATATACCTAATTTGTCGAAAATGACGGCGACGTGGTTCGCCACCCGTCACGACGTGCCGTTTCGCTGCGATGAATGGCAGCGGATGGAGCTCTGTGGTCTCTGCCAACCCCTGCGGAGGATAGGCGTGAATATATATAAAAAAAAAAATAATGTAACTTAACTACTGCGTTTTGAACATAATGCCATAAAATGCGCAGTCCCCTAAGTTTCGCTATTTTTTTTCATCTTTGAGTTATTTAGATTCACAATTGAACGCGATAGGTGGCGCTAAAATCAAGTTTTACGTTTTTTAGGGTAGAACAACATCTGCAAGGCCCGCTAGTTGTCATATTGTAAATATTTTGTCCTATACTATTCTATTGTACGATAAATATTCAATTATAGTTATATTACAATAGAATATTTTTTATATATCATATATTGATGTAATAAAAGTTAATTACATAAATAAATAGAACATTATAGCACATATAAAAGCTATTTTATAAAATGAATAGAGATGAAATGAAAATATATAGTGCAGGGTGATATTCAAAGTGATCTCAAGGATATATTCCTTGAGATCACTCTGAATATAAATATGTTAATCATCTCACAGTTGTCTTACTGAGATGCGTAAAGCGTGAAAATGAATAAAACACTTATTAACATTATTTAATTATATTTTCTCTTCGTTTTCCCCAAGTGTATTTCAAAATTTATTTTAGGTCGGACAGATTGACGTGTGATACGGGTAATTTAAACTTTAAGCTTTGACGCGCCTTCGTTTGATTAAAATTTGTGATTCATTCTCGCATCGTCATCGACTTGCGTGTAAATTCATATTAATATTATAGAGAAAATTGGATTTTTGGGTTGTCTATTGTTTTAGGGCATAAATAATTGAAATTATTGACGTCAACATAAAAGAATATACATAACTTTATTATGTATTTCCTGGCACAGAATGAGAGCATTATTTTGGCCAGGAAAGACATACACATACACATATGGGAGGCAACATTGTGTCGGATGAGGCGACTGGCGGAATAAAATAAAAACAAGCCTACTCTTATCTTAAAGACCGCCAAAGGATCTGTGATGCTTATGTTGTTGCGGATGTCTATGGGCGGCGTTATTTACTTTCCACAAGTATCACAAAGAGTCTGAGTAATGAAAGCACATTGACAGTTCCCAAGTCTGCCAATCGTGGGAATAAAGGCGACAGCCCTCATCTGTCAGAAATACCAATGTTGCAGAGTAGACAGTCATGTTTTTATAGATAATTGCTTGATTGACAATAACAGTCAAGGTCACAATTTACCAATTCCGCAAACTCACTTTGACCTTTTTAACTAATGCATTCACCGATAACACCATCTTAGTACGCAAGGTGTGCCCGATTTATAAATATAAACCAGAATGACGCTGCGAAAGAGAATGTGGACTTTTTGCAAAAAAATCAAATAATGTCGCAAAATCATAACTTACCACCACAAACTTACCACACAACCACAACTTACCACAAAAAGTTGTATCTGATCATTCAAAAACAGTTTTTTTTTGGAAGTCCGGGGAAGGTTTAAAAGGTGAGTAAATATGATAAAAATATTAGGGATATAGTAAAAGGAACAATAATAACAAAACGTATTTCATATCGAGCACTTTTTATTGATTACGATTTCTTTTTGTTCCTGTTAAGTTTTGACCACATTTTTTACTAAAGTTGAAACATTCTGCGATTATTGTTCAGCTTTTTGTTTATTGATTCTGAGGCGGTACGAAGTTTACCGGGTCAGCTAGTATGCAATACATTTTTTTCACATTTGTGTCATTACAACGTTTTTGATTATTTTGCGTCGATATCAACGAAGGAAGTAAATGGGAGCGCTTTTTTTATGGGACAGGAAGGCAAACGACTTGGCGTGGCACCTGATGGAAAGCCATCCGCATCTGCAGTGCAGAAGCGTTGCCTGTCTTTAAAGAAAGTGTCATTATGGGAAGGTGGGGGGGAATGGGGGGGGTTGGGCTTCAGGAATTCAACTGCTCACTGGACGAAACACGGTAGCTAAGCTAACTCAGACGCCGGTTTTCTGCAGGAGTGTGATTCTTCCCATTCATGCTACAGACAAATAATATGCCATTCTTAACGAAGTATTCGTTTGCACCGTGGCTCTACCACTAAGATATATAAATATTCGTATCACGATTCATTTTATGATATCACCATAAAGTATGATAAAAGAAAATTACGTTTTCAAGCCAACGTTTTTATAGGCGTGCCATGTGTTGAGAAACCACGACGAGACGTGTAGGAATGTTTAATTTTTTTGCCTGACTCATGTAACACAACTCAATTTTATTACTGTTCGAAATTAATTAAAATATTCCTTTGTAATAAATTAGTATCTAATAAATTAAATTTCCCTTTTTAAACTATCGCTGTCTATGGTCCTTACAACATTAGTGGCACAGCTATACTGATGTACAGACATGACACAAGCTTTACTGATCTTTAAAAAACATTTATAATAATAGTAGGACGTAACATTTAAGAAATGTGGGTAGATGTAGGAAGGAAAAGAAATTGCGGAGACTCAATTCCACTGTCAACGCTTACTGTATACTAAAGATCTGCAACAGAAAAGTTCCGAAGTAAGACTGTGAACGTCGAGAGTGCAGAATTTCCAAGAACGAGCGAATTAATTCTGCCTGCGAGCAATATTTATGCAAAAATTTAACGTTTTTATTAATTTTTACCAAGTAAATAGAAATTAATTTGGATTATAAATATAAGGAATGATTGGATCATAAACATACATATATACATACTTATTCTCACGCCTGTTTCCCGTAGGGGTAGGCAGAGACCACAGATCTCTATCCGCTACGATCCCGGCACACCTTCCTTGCTTCCTCCACCCATACATCCTTCCTCTCACATTCATCGTAGCGAAACGGCTCTCCGTTAGTCGCTTCTCGTCGTCGTGGGAATCATTACGTGACGGATGGATCATAAATAAAATTAATTAAATACGAATTTAAATTAAATGCTTTAGGTTATAAACCACGCCATTTCTTCTTGTAGTAACGTCGTAAATGTCTCAATAATAAAAACAAATAAACTCTCTTCAATGCTCCTTCGTGGGTATTGTGGCAAAAACCTTTATTTATGAGGGACGCCAAATGTCTAAGGGACCTGTTACGCCTTATTTAATAGAAACTGGAAGGTTTTTGATATGACGTGATAAAAAATAAAATGGTTTGACAAGGCCCTGTTTAGACAGGCAATATGGCTATTGTCGCATTGAATAAACATGTAATTAGTTAGATGTTTATTCAATGCGACAATAGCCATATTTTTTATGAAATACAAAATTTTTATATATATATTTTTTTCTCTTTAAGTGCTGTCTCGTTGTAACCTTACAACGAAAGTGTTGAAATGCCTGGTTCTGTGCCCATTGGTTCGAAATGATTTGAAGCTTGAACTGAAGCATATTTCTTAAAACAAATAATATATATATATATATATATATATATATATATATATATATATATATATATATATATATATATATATATATATATATATATATATATATATATTTATTTATATATATTTATATATATATTTTTTTTATATATTCACGCCTATCCCCCGCAGGGGTTGGCAGAGACCACAAAGCTCCATCCGCTGCCATTCATCGCAGCGAAACGGCTCGTTATTGGTCGCTTTTCGCCCTCGTGAGAATCAGGACGTGACGGGTGGCGAACCACGTCGTCGTCATTTTCGACAAATTAGGTATATTAAATTCGTCTTAGTGAGTCCCACGAGCCGCAAGGGAGGATAGAGGTCAGCCCCAGCAGAGACCTGCATGCTGAGGTAAGGCACCATAGTACCCGGGGGAGCCCCTAGCCACGCATCCATTGGCACGGCAGACCGTGGATTGGCGGAGAGGAAAGGAAGGACAGAGAAGAAAGGAAGGGGCAGGAAAGGAAATGCGGATTGGGGAAGTTACCAGACTCGGAATAAACATTTAAAAATCCATATAAATATTTATTTCGATGCGGGAATCGAACCCGCGACCATTGACTCCGCGGGCGGAGGGGCCCACCACTGAGCCAATCGGTCGTAATATATATATATATATATATATATATATATATATATATATATATATATATATATATATATATATATATATATATATATATATATAAATAAATTCTTTATTTTTCAACTCATTTATCTATTGTATTTAGAGCGGCACTAGTAGTTTAATTATTATTTATTGTGATTACGATTGAAGGTTTAAGTAGAAGGTTCAGTTACACTATATGAAGCATATTTTGCTAGCTCAAGAACTGTTTGCGTATTTGGATAGTTTCAAGGCAGTCTAGTAATATCAAATCATTGCCTGTCTTCTATTTAAAAAAAATAATGATATATCGTGGAAGATATCATAAAATAAGTATATAAGTAAATATAAACGTTTGCTATGATGTGCAAAATATCAAAGGGTTACTCATGTCTTTTATATATGGCTTCCCCTGTATTCTGGCTTACTTTACTCAGTTTGGAAGCGTGCCACTTCAGTTCGCATCCACACCTGCGCCTCAGCTTTCGCTCTAAAGTTACTTAGCCGCTCAGCGAACACTGTACCAGAGTGTTTTTAAAGGTAGCAGGAAATGTAGACAAGCGTGAAACGGATTACGGCATATTAGTTCCGTATGTTATAAAGTTAATATTCAATTTTAGGCACATCAATGATGCATCTACTGCCCTTAATATTACAGATGGCACCGTTCCACATTGGTACACACACTTTGTTTTTTGGGACAGTTTGTGGTAGAAAAATGCGACTAAATAATAATAGTAACAGCGGCCTTCCCCAAAAAGAGCTACCTAGTCCGTTCTTCGGCTTCAAGCATTCAGTTTCTATCAGCCTCCTTGCGTAGATCGTCGTATATTCAGCCAGGCGGCATTTCGTACGTTATCTTTGGTTTGCTTATGTCCAGCAGTGGAATGCAGCAGGCTCTTGATGATGATGATCATAATGAACGTAATAGTACCCTACTGCCAAGCCTTCTTCTTCAATTTTGCCCAGAACCACAACGCGTTCGTACTATTCGAATCGATAGGTTCCCGTTGAAACTTTTCCGACACGCGGGACCTTAAAAATGGCGGCGTTATACCCGCGCATGCGCCGCATCGACTACACCACAGCTCGCGAACCAGTCCACCCTGCAGTTGCTTGTGATGTCGTGCGGATGGGAGGCGCGGGCTGGGCGCCGGGTGAGGCTCGCGTGGCTGATGACTCGGACTTCGAGACCCTGAAGAAGCTGCTCGCCTCAGAATTCGGCTGGACTTTGGAATATGAGCGAGAAGGCGTCAAAGTTTGGGCGGAAGACGCTAGCCACGGCGCGCTGCGAACAGTTAAGGTACTCTTTTTGTTCAAAACAGCCAGATTTTTTGTGTAGTCAACAACATAAGTAATAAACTGATTTATTTTAGTACAAACAATTTTAATTATTACTTTGTATAATATAAAAAACATGTCTAATGTAAAGTGTTTACAATTTTCACATTTAAATATATTCACGCCTTGTAATTGATGAAAGAGGAGTTTCTTCTGCCGTTTCTTCTCAGTCTAGAGAGAGTCTCATTACGAAATGGTGGTTAAAGCTTGAGTGTAGTGAACATTTGACTTATGAAATGTAATTTAATAAATTACATTTCATAAGTAAAAAGTTGAAAAAAAAAAATAAAAATTTGTATAATATTTGATTTGTCTGCTTTCATTTTATGTTAATGTTGTGTCCATCTATAATAAGAAGTAGATATAAGTATGTTTTTAGAACTATTTAGAATAATGTATAATGAACCTGTTTTTACAGCCCATAAATGTCCCACTGCTGAGCACGGGCCTCCCCATTTCCAGAGAAACGGACATTAACCCAGACTCGGAATAAATATCTGTAGGCAATACATATATTTATTCCGATGCGGGGATCGAACCCGCGATCATTGATTTTGTAGGCGACGGGCCCCGCCACTGAGCTAATTGGTTGTCGCAAGCAAACTCCTGTTGACGATCCATAAATAAATAAATAAATTTGATTTTAAATGTAGTACAAAGTGTATTAATCAGTAATTAATATAACAGATGATGACGAATTCTTTGATACGTTTTAGTAATATTCCTTTAAATTCTATATATATTTTAAGGAAGACTAGCAATATTTTTATATTTTATTATTATGTTAAAATTATTTTCAACGATTCTAAATAAGCAAATCGTGCTTGTGCTAGGAAAATATAGTTCACATGCACAGTAGTAGAATCGAACCAACGACCCAAGATCGTAAACGCGATCCTTACCAATTGAGCTATTGCTGTTTGTTTATTACAAACAGCAATAGCTCAATTGGTAAGGATTTTATTACTGGTTTGAAGATTTAAATAATCCATTTCGACCTTTAAGATTTAAACGCTTTACGATCCCATCACGTTTTTAACCATTAACGAAAAGGTTGTTACGAGACAAGACCTGTTTCCCGTAGAGGTAGGCAAATACCATAGACCTCCATCTTCTACGATCCCCGCCCACTTTCTTATCTACATCCACACTCATCACTCTCTTTCGTATAATTTGTAGGACGCTTGATTTAAATATTAGCATATATTTTCAAAGCTAATGTCCTGTAATGGATCAAACTCCAGTATATTTTGAGTCATAATCATCAAAGCATTACAGCCGCGGGTGAGCCTTACCTTAGCCTGGTTCAGTAAATTTTTCCAGTCGGATCTTAGTTTGGTTTTTTCTATGTGGAAAGTCAAAACTTTTATTTAGCTAAGATCCGCGACAGGCAAACAATAACAGAAAATTAATAATGTGTGTTTTCGTGCTGGATGATGTGGATTTATTTGGAACTTAAATCAAAAACTTACCTAAAAACGGCTGTCGGGCACATTACCACTTTTCCACCTTGTAAACTTGTTGCTAAGTAAAAGTTTTGACTGTCCATATAGTGATGGATTTCCCCAAAATAACGGCTGACTCCATTAATTATCTTGGCTTTTCCCTCCAGCCCCTCACACCGATTGCCTTTAAGTCGTCCTCGACTACATCTAGCCATCTGAGTTTACGCGACTTAAAGGCAGCATATTGAGTAGGTAATTTAAAAATCGAAAATATTATTTTGACGCTTCTAGGAATTCTGAGAACAGGCCATGCGTAAGGAAATCAGTTTCCGTATACGAGACTTGTTCGCAGTTCGTCTATTTCCCACTCGGTAACAATATTATATGTAGGGTGACAATGCGAAATATTGTTAGAAATTTAAGGACATTTCCAAAATCCTGTGTGTTTTTGAAGGTAAACTTCTTTAGCACCGTTGTGATTTGAAACTCGATAAAACGAAAAAGTGATATTGAAAAGAGACAAACACATCTATAGAATTTAGCGTGCGAGAGAAATAGATAGAATATTGAAGGTTTGACTTCTATCGCGTTTGTACTACACACGTTTTTATTATGACGTTTCATAAAAAACCGAATTATTGTAGTTTTTATATTTCTAGAAATCTTAAATATAAATTAATTCAATATAAGATCACTCATTTATACTAGATATGTAAGGTATAAAAAATTAGGATAAATATTATATATTTTTTAATTTGAAGTTGAATTGTTATTAAATGAATTAGTATACTGTTTATATTTTCTCAAATAAATTCCAGATAAATATCTGTGAGTGGCGTTGATTATTTTTCGATCAGGTGATACACTCGCTCGTTTGCCTTGCTATCCCTTAAAAAATATTTTGTATAATATTTTAGGCAAAGTAACAATTTCTGGACATATCTGAAAACATCCGTACTTATGGTCACCCTAAATATAAGCGGCTACGAAAGGGGAAAATATTTCTCGAGTCGATATTATTATGTTACTAGGTGCCGGCTACAATTTCTTAGAATTTTTCTTATTCTTGTTTCCATGAAAGTAATATAACAGGTTGTATTATTTGGTAAATGTGTGTTTCCCGGCATAGGATAGGGCGCTCTTTCGAGGGTGTCGTGCGAGGTGACTATTGGAGCAAATAACAATAGATGGGTAGCACCATCTAGCTGAGAATAAAACCAATCTGCCATCTCCAATCTGCTTGCTAAACGTGGGGATCAAGGCTTCTTTCCACGCAGCACTATCCTGTGGAGCCAGCTACCTCCAGCGCTGTTTTCGACCGATATGACATTGGAACTTTCAAAAAACGAGCTTACACATTTCTTAAAGGCCGGCAAAGCTTTTGTTATGCAAATGGCACCGTGGATGTCTATAGATATTGCTTTCCATTAGGTGGCATGCCTGCTCGTTTGCCGCTCTATCCCATAAAAAAATGATACTTAAATTTTGTATATATTCCTTGTTTGAAACTAACTACTAATTCAGCCATCGAACACTTGCGTCAAGTGTATCAAGCGTGCCGCCTGATGGAAAGCTATCAACGCCGCCCATAGAAAACCGACATCGCAGAAGTCACGGAAGCGTTGCCGGCCTTTTAGGTATGTGTAGGCTTGGTTTTTGAAGGTGCCAATGTCGTATCGGTACGGAAAGACCGCCGAAGGTAGCTGGTTCCATAGAGTGGTAGTGCGTGGAAAATAATTTCGAGACAAGCGCACCGTAGTAATTCGCCTCTCATCCAGATGGTGGAGATGAAATTTTTCTTTACAGCGAGTTTTGCGGTTATATTCACGCTTTTCATTGCTTGAAGTTCGTTCAAATCCGACTAAACTGCCTGGATGTTAATCGGCAGTCTCATATATACCTAGGTTGTTCCAAAAATTGTTCAGCACAAAGTACATATATATAATTTCTTTTTTCCTGGAAACTATTTTGATTTCACAGCAAATTTTAATTAAATTCTTGGTGAAAATCATTGGCCATTTATATGTAGTCATTTTTTTAATATTTTTAATTTTTTTGCACCCGCTCACACAGCTGTTAAAATCATTTTCGGGGCCACAAATGTTACCCCATCCTCTCTATAGGCCAGATTCAGCTCTATGCTGTATTTTTATATCTCACAGTGAAAAATGCTTTGTGCGCGAAAATTTAACATCGCAAATGAGGTCGTCGAAGAATTTCGACGGTTATTTTTCGACCTCCCGCCAGAGACGCTTTTTAAAATGTTTTGAAAGCTGTTTCACCCGAATACTTAAGTGCATGGAGGTTGGAGGGGTATATTTTGAAAAGCTATAAATAAATATTTTTCACATTCATACTATTTTTCATTTCACTAACAGTTTTTGGAACAGCCCTCGTATCCTTAAGGTAGCGTGATCTTCTTCCGTCCACTCTGTGTCTGAGTTACCGGAGTTTGTGTCTGAAGTTTCTGTAATCAGAAGGCCTAACTCCTTTCATCTTCCTTTATTTCCTTCTTTCTCTGTAACTACTTCCTTCACTGTCTTCCGTAGTGTACATTACGTTAGGTAACGCAACTGAAATACCCTCGATGATTACTTACTTACTGATCCGCGTGCCCTATCTCTTCTATAAATAAGTAGAAGAAATATCTAATATTCTTGGTTTATTTACCATGGACTCATTGGTGAGCTAAGCTTTTCAGAGGCCCGGGCTACAAAGCTGAATCAGGCCCCTAGTGTAAGAACTTTTTAATTATTTATAAAATAAATAACTTTGCTCTTTTATTACGACTTATATATCATAAACTAGAACCAAGGAAAGTCAAAAAAATACTATGTCTAATATATAATTAAAACTGGATCTAAACGAAAACTGAAAAGACATTATAAGAATTAGCAGTAGAAGTAATTTTAATTTAAAATATTGTGTACAAACGGTACAGGTTGTACTTATTTGTATCCACGGGACCTCCAACTCCAAACTACCTCTAAGGTAGTGACTGAGCATATTTTTAAAGCCTTGTTTGGGATTTTATCAAGGGAAATGTAGTTTGGAGGCCCCCCTGGACCAGAGGCCCTCGGCGCTCCACCCCTTACGCGCCCCCTGCGTTAACTGCATAGACTCAAACTATTCGTGACATAGTTTGCGGTTCTACGAACCAGTTTCTCGTCACACAAACTGTAAGTAACGAGCTTCACATTGTTGAAATATCTGAAAGACGGATACAAAATGTTTATCAACTATGTATTAGTGAGTTAAAAACAAAGGAATAATTTCTTAAGGCAAACACGCAGATATATGTCGCATCTACAAATTCAATGGAAAAATGTGAACAAGAATTAAGTCAGATAATTACAAGAGATTATGATATGCGACGATATGCGAAGAGGAAATGGTAACCTAGAAAAGCTATTTAATAAATGTCTGTAGACATCCCTGCAGTGTACGTCTATTTACATAAATAAAAAGTAAAAAAATGAATAAAATTACTTAGTAAAAACCAAACCCACATATTTTTTACAGGTTAGTAGCATCACTCCCTTGGCGTGGCTCCTGCGGTGTTGTCTTTCGTGGTTGTCTATGATTTCCGCAAAGTAACCCCTGACTCCAGTTATCACAAATATTTCCCATGTTTGTTTATACAATTATTGAATGGAGGCTTATTTGGTTGAATACGTATTTGGTGAATAGGAATATTGGTGCTTGTATTAGGTAAAATGGTTCAGGCCAATAGTTCAATAGAAAGGAACCTTTGGTCTTAGTTTGTAAGCAACCCCTAACCAATCAGACTAATGCCAGTTCAAAGTATTGTTTCTATTAAAGGCACTCATTGTATTCAGTTGAATGTATAAACTTATGGTACTACGTAAGCTCTGGGTGTCCTTAAAAACGTGTTTCAAATATTTATTTCGGCTTACATTGCGTCGTTTAATCGGTTTGTTTAAGTTGAACGCACATATTTTAATCGTTGGAATGCCGGCTTTGAGTGCGCGTGAATTAACCGTTTAGGTGATTTGTCGTTTTAGGTAAAGGTTTCTTAACGATTACACTTTTTTGTATTTTAGGACAAAATCCGGTAATGACTTTTTAATTAAATATATTTTAACAATTTGATGTAAATACGTAAATTATTTTTAGCCTCGCAAAAATGAAATTCATAGCTATATGTAAACTTGAAATGTCTCCCTGTGATCTCAAAATAACTAAACATGTCCATGTTAGAGTGCTTAGAAATTTGAAATAATGTCCAAAAGATAGTTTTTAAAATTGATAGCAATGGCGGATTTACTAACAGACCTTTTTTTCTTTTGTCTTACAGAAACTAAAGAAATAATAAAGATAACGTTGTTTCATGACGTAATTCATTGAAATTTATCGTCATTATTGCTAAATACTTGAATATATTTTTTTAACAGCCCATATATGTTCCACTGCTGACGGCCACACTGTACCGGCCTCTCCATTTTTGGAGGAACGGATACCCACCATGCTTGTCCAATGCGGATTGGCGCGTGGATAACCCACCACGCTTGTCCAATGCGGATTGGCGCAGTTACCAGACTAGGAATAAATATTTGTGTAATCCATTGATATATTTATTCCGATGCGAGGATCGAACCCGTGACAATAAGAATCATATAATTACGTGTACCGAATGTACATTATAGTCTAAGTATCTAGTATTATGGCATAGGTATCTTACCCAGTTTGCCTTATTAGGTTGACTGAGCTTTTATTAGCTTAGAAATATACCCAAGAACTATATCCTTCGCAATCTTAATTAAATCATTGTGTTGTAAAATTTATCAATGACCTGATAGATCGATCCCCTAGTTCATAATCATGCTAAATACAGCAAAAACCTTGGTGTAATTTAGAAAGAAAACTGTAATTAATATGATTGTGAACCAGGTTATCGAATTTTGGAGGTGTGTGTGTGCGCGAGCGGCAAAATTTGAATAGTCTATTGGTTTAAAGTATGTAAATCCGCAACTGATGGATCCGCAAATGAGTTATAATTTACTTAGCTATGACTTGCGAAAAAAATTCTTTAATATAGACAGTCTATCTTAATAATGAATTTCTGCAAAACAGCGCCTAACTATACAAAAATATAAGCGTCATAGAACTCTTGGTGGATGTGAAACATTGATGATGGCTCGGTTTCTACAGTATGCACACGACAGTCGAGTGGAGGGCCCCGTAGCCTGAATCGAGGCGACGTCTCGGTCTACAATTTCACTCGCGATAAGAAGTTTCACATCAATAATCATACGTTTTTAAATCGCTAAAGTAAAGCTACTAATACCGACGTGCATCGCCAATCCACACACGAATCCGAGATTTGGGGATTACTTCAACAACTACTTTCTACTTTCAGGCGAACACGTATTTTCAGTAGCGGATTATTACAGCTGTTCTTATTGTGGACATACTTCTTCTAAGAGTGCCTCTTTGACTTGCGAAGAGTGGCAGCTAATTCAGTACAAACCTCCTTCGCGAGGTGCAGCAGTTCTGGAGAATTCGCTATCCTAGTCCACTCCCTGATATTACGTAGCCAAGATTTCTTCTCCGACCAACTTGTCTTTTGCCCGCGACTTTCTATATACGCCAAATTTTATCACGTAGGCGCTTTACGGAAAGCCATGTGAAGGAGAGGCTTTGTCTGTATTTGGGCTCATACTTAAGGCACTTAAATATAAATTTAGCCTGCGTATTTGTCTATAAGATTTCTCAGAAAATGACGCTTAAGTAAGTGAGAAAAGTTTTCAAACAAGCAATAGTCGACATATAAATAAATAAATAGATAAAGTAACTTTATTACTGGCTATCATTAATTATCATTGATTAATTAGTTAAATTTAATTTGTAGAATAGACAGCTTATCCTTCTAAAAAGACTTCCTCAAAGACTTCTATGCCTCGCTATCCCTTGCTAATCCTATTCATTTTTTGCCTGCAACTCTTCTGTCATCATCATCATCATCATCATCGTCATGTCAAGTCATCTTCGCAGCGTTTTGTCTGTCGCTCTTTCCTCCTTTTCCCACCCCTTGGATACCACTCTGAGACTATTTTTGACCATTTCTCTTCTCTTTCCCTTATCAAATATTCTGTCCATTGCCATTTTAATGGATTATATACTTTTATTGCGTTTTTAAATTTGGTTAGACTTTTTATATCTTTTAATCTTATTTTATCTTGAATCATACGCTAATTGTATTTTTCTCTATACTGTTTAGACATATATTTATTTTGTTAATTAAGTGTTCCGTTAATGCCTAATGTTTGGCAACCATATGTTAAACAAACAGATTTTGTAAACCTTATTTCATAGGATTTGACAAATAACCCCATATAAATATGGTGGTATAATAATTTTTTAATAAATTAACCTTTATCAGTCGTCTCACGTGACACAGTCTTTTTCAGTTCTTTTTCACGCGGTCGTAAGTCACGTGGGAAGTGACAAGACGAGACATGTTGAAACTCGCTCTGTGTGAAATGCAGGCACTACTGCCTTATTAGTTATATATCCGTAACAAAGAAATTGACATCTCCAGTTATATATTTCCAATTATTTTTTAGTATATTGAGCCCAAAAATTATTAAAGTCAATGAAAACTGTATCCGTAGCTACAACCTAGCGAGAATCACGTATAAAAAGCTACCTTATCGGTCGGTAAGGGTTAATTAAATTTGAAACCTAATTCAACTTCCCTTCGACATAAAGCCCTTCTGTATTAAAACTTAATATACAATAAAACACCAGTCATTAAAATAGATGGTGAAATGCGATTTTTGAATATACATTAAACTCTTCCTGAACCATTGTAACAAATAATTTAATTAAATTGAATTCTCACGTAACAATTGCTCGATTCGGTTAAATTAAACGCCATCGCATAAGGCCCCGTAGTAAAATTACACCGCATTCGAGAGCGTCGCGCGTAAAATGCTTTACGAGCGGCGAAAGGCCTGAATATAAATGTTTTGTTTCATGTTTTACAGTTGTCTTGTAAAATATTCATTTATTTATCCATCCATGAAGACTTCTATTTATATCAAAAAAGTAGTATTAACATTAGTAAACATTGCTAGTTTTTTTTTAATTTAATGTTTTCTATTGTTTATTGATTGTCAATGATTTAGATACATATCGAGGCAAAAAAGCGAAAACAATTTCTCACGAAAGTGGCCGTCCTTCAAGAGGACGGGCATAAAACTCTTTCACTAACTAAATAAGGCTATCGTCGCTTCTTTAAAAAAGGAATAAAAAGAAAAAGTTGTTTGACAGAGTACAACATAAAAGTATTAAAGACTCCATTAATTGAAAATGACGGGTTTTGTTTGTGCTTTTTGTTATGAAAAGAAAGAACTTCAAAGGATTTTTATGAGAACCCATGCAGTGTGGCGAGTGTGTTTACATGTTTTCGCCATTCCACACGAACATCTAAATGGCTTTAGATCAGTATTTCTCAAAGTGGGCGATAACGCTCCCTTGTGAGCTTTGTAGACTTTTAGCGAGGCGGTAAAGGGCCCAAAGAGAATGGGATGTTGAAGTTGTTTACGGAGAGAGATGCGTGATTAAAATTTAACTTATCGCTGCGATTATGATTTTTAAAAGGTGGTAAATGGAATATATTTGGGGGTGCTAGAATATAATGGATTCTTATTGTGGGGGGTGGACAAATAAGATTGAGAACTTCGGCTACGTAAAATATATATATATACATACACGTATATATATACATATTGTCTGTCATGTCTGTGTAGATTATAAATTATATCCTAGCGTGTTTACAAATGTCGGATTTTTCTCTTTACTTCTGAGTAATAATGGAGGAGGTACAATAAACGGTGCTTTGTGAATTTTCTTTCGCAATAATTTTTACGATATAAGACGACGTTTATTGTTCATTTTCATAAAGCATTTGTTTGTTGTGAGATGAAATATAGTACTTAACATTGAATTTAAGAGACTCGGTTGAATATAATTTAAATTAGTTTGAGATTTAAGCTCTGATAATGATGGGCTGCCAAATTTTTCCAAAAGTCCATTCATACAGACTACTATGGGTACAATGGTAGTGGAAACAATATGCGACATGGTGGGAGTCTCATGCGCGTTTTTTTAAAAAGTAGTCTAGTAATGTTTTTTCTAACTAAGCTAATAATGCCTGCGCTAGGATGTGGTTCACATCAATAATCGTGTAGAAGATACGAACCCATGACGTATATATATGAGTAGGTATAGCCTCAGCTTCACCATCTGAAGTGAGGCTGAGGCTATACCTACTGAGCTATTGCTATAATACATAAATTATTGTTATTATTTTATTGTTCTCCTTTATTTATAAAATTGAACAATAAAATAATTATAATAACAATTATTATAATTATTTTATTAAATGCAAAAGTTTCATAATAATTACTGTTTAACTTGTGCATTTAATACTTGTTACATTTCTAAGATAAAGGGTCAGTCAGCTTAATTTGAAGATAATGTGGTACTATTGCATATAAAAATACATATCCTCTTTTGTGAAATAATATTATATTTTATCCGAAGTTATTTCCACGTCCCTATTAAATATACGTTTTATGGGCGGTTAACGTGAAATAATAAGCTATTTTATGGTCTTTAACTTTGTGTAACGTTATCTTTATCATCTGATAACTTTAAGTTACGCGGTTACTTTATCGTTAAGTATTTAGTATTTTACCTTTATTATTCGGTATTTGACTGTCAAATGAAAATAATAATAATATAGCCCTTTATCTCCTTAACAATTATTTAATAATATTTGGCTGCGATAAAAAGCACTAGTAAAAGAATTGATTTATTATTTACATATTTACATACATATCGTCACGCCTATCTCCCGTAGGGGTTGGCAGAGACTACAGATCTCCATCCGCTACGATCCCAGCATACCCTCCCTGCTTCCTCCACACTCATCCATCTTTTCATCCATCCTTCCTCTTAAATTCACCGTAGCAAAACGGCTCTCCGTTAGTCGCTTCTCGCCCTTGTAGAAATCAGGAAGTGACGGGCGGCGAATCACGTGCGGAAGTTTATGGGCGGCGTTGATTGCTTTCCATCAGGTGACACGTCTGCTTCTACAAATTTTTATATTGATAACTTTTTAAGTTAATAATTCATCGAATAAAACAAAGGTGTGTCAACATTGAACTCTGCAGTTTGAATATATGACGTATATATGAGGAAAGAGGTCAATGACTCTTTTAAATGTATAGGAATTAATGACCTCTTTAAAATAAAGCGATCAATGACATTTTTAAAACAGCAGGAAGGCGCGGTTCGTTGACACGTGTCTACGTGACACAAATTATCCACACGTTTGTTTTTGTATAGAACAATATATAGCATTATATTTCAAAAAGATATACGTTAAAAATCATTTGTCAAATAAAGCATATTACTTTTGGGATAAACTAAAAGTGGGTAATGTTTTTAATATTGATTCAAATACTCCTGTATATCACTGCTATTGTGCTATTTATTTATTTTTCTCTTTATAAAAAAATAAAAGGCAATTTTATTTTTTTATTATTATAACTATTTTGACATATGACTCTGCAATTTCGAATTTGTCTACTACTTTCATTTTCTGTGAAATAAAATTATAAAAGAGTATTAAACCTCTTAAAATCGGTCTTACAGTTATTTTTCTTTGAACTGATACTGACTTCTGATAAATCTAGTTTCAAGTAACTCCCCAAGATCACACTATGTCCTGTATAGCTCAGCAAAACTTTCAATAATAATTTATCGTTTCTACGCACGCTCTCTGTACGCGTACGTGAGGCGTTGACTAATGTGGGTTAGTGAGCTTATTCAATAATGCCAGGGGGTTAACTACAAAAGCCACGATTTCTCAAACGTTTATTGTGTCACGATGTTAATGAAATAATTAACAGTGTCTGGGATCACAAGTTGATTCTAAAATTATTGAATACTTTTCAAATTTTTTTTTTAATAATGGTTAGATGACGCAGTGAACTTCGTTTCAAAATGATATCTCTTGGTAGGCTTATCTTCTCCTGGTATGTTAATAGTTAGGTATGCAATACTTTTTAAAATCGCACAAAAGAAACGACAGTTTTGTATAACAACACGTTCGTTAGACGATAAAAACGAACGCCATCTATTGAAAGTAAATTGAAGTTTTTGGAAGGAATTGTTTCAAGCTGTTCTTTTATGTTTTCCCTGTATTTTTTACTCATAAATCTACCCTGTATCATAGCGAACAAAATAAAAAAAAATTTCAAATCTGTCGAGCAGGTTTTTAGAGATATATATATGTATATATACATATATATATATATATATATATATATATATATATATATATATATATATATATATATATATATATATATATATATATATATATATATATATATATATATATATATATATATATATATATATATATATATATATATATATATATATATATATATATATATATATATATATATAGAATAGAGTCATTGTACCACAATCAAGCTGGCCCAATCTAGGAAGTGTACCTCGCAGAATATTGAGATCAAGTGGGAACAAGGCTGGAAATCCAATTTCTTTACCCTTCTTTTATTTCGTCAGTTATGCTAATGCGCTGTAAACGGTGAACGTTGAGATCCAGAGTCTCTATCGTATCCTACTTTCATCACCTTCCTCACCCCTTCCTATCCTACAACCTTCTCAAGAATATGGAACTCATTTGCGATCGCCCTGATGGTTTACACGTACATAGATGGCGATACTTATCAAAAGGTGACCCGCTTCTTTTATAAAAAAAAACATTTGAATATCAAAATACATTAAACAACTTGTATTGAATAAAAAAAATCGGATCCAAAGTTTTTTGTTAAGTTGTGTCAGCTCCTCATGTATATTTCATCGATTATTAATGGAGTCAGGCGTTACTTTGCGGAAATCCATAACTATATGGACAGTCAAAAGTTTTACTTAGCTAAGATCCGCGACAAGCAAAACAATAACACAAAACCCAACGGAAAAACACACATTATTAATTTTCTGTTATTGTTTTGCTTGTCGCGGATCTTAGCTAAGTAAAACTTTTGACTGTCCATATATATTTCATTGCTTAAATAGACTATTTAATGCATCACATTTCTGGCAAATCCCCGTTACCGAATCAGCTATAATTACATAAAAGGTTTAGCACACCCTCTACAACCGTATCATACATATGACGTACAAATATTCCGTCTTAGGACTCATTGTATAAAGTCCCTCGCATTAATCTTGTGATGATTCATTGATTATATTTGTTCAGGAACATTCGCCATTATTCATAAATAAGTTATGATACATTGCTATCAAAGAGAAATCACTGAGCTCGAAATAATACCACTGAAAGGATGCTAAGACCATTACGTCCATAGGTTTTGTTCCATCTCACCGACTCTTCAACTGACGGTTTATTGGGTTGAACTATTATTATTATTTTAAATTATGATAAGTATTTTGTATGTTAAATGATTTGTAAAATTTAAGCACCAATAGCTCAGTTGGTAAGGTTCGTGGTTATGTTCTAAGATAGTAAGTTCATATCCTCCATTGGACTATTGATTGGATCCATTTCATAACATAAGCATTATTAAATAAATCATTGTCTCATGGCAGTTCCCTGCTGGATATAGGCCTCACTCAAGGCGCGCCACCTAGCTTGATCTTCGACAACACGCATCCAGTCTCTGCTAACCGCTTTGCGCAGATCGTCGCTTCATCTAGCCGGAGGGCGTCCCACACTACGTTTGTTGAGACGCGGTCTCCACTCCAGCACTCATCTACCCCAACGGTTGTTGGTTCTTCGATGGATACGTTTATCAAGCTCATTGCCACTTCAGTCTGCTTACTTAAAAAGCTATGTCGGTGATTCTGGTATTTGACCGGACTTTGAGCTTGTGTAAACATTATTAGCTTAATTAAATTGTTTTGTCAAGAATTCTAGTGATATAAAAATATTGCTAGTCTTATTTTTCTGAAATAAGAGCCTACTTTCCCATAACACAACGATTACTGGTGTGGGAATAGTCCCACACCTAGTTTCTCCTATTTTTACATTTTCTCCTATTATGTGTCATGAAATTTTTTGAATAAATATACAATATGTCGGATCTCAGACAAACGTGATCAGCCCATTGCCACTTTAGTTTGCTATTTCGAAAGGCTATGTTGGTGACTTTAGTTCTCTGGAGGATTTGTTCATTTCGAAACATATCTACCAGAGAAACTCCGAGCATAGCTCTCTAAGCGACTCTGAGCTTGTGAAAGAGACGGACTGTCAGCGTCCACGTTTCGTTTATATAGTTACTAGCTAACCCGGCAATCTTCGTACCGCTGCAGAATCTATTCCTAATATTTTTATCATATTTACTTACCTTCCCTGGACTTCCAAAAATAATTCAAAACCAGAATTAGCCAAATCGGTCCAGCTGTTCTCGAGTTTTAGTGAGACTAACGAACAGCAATTGATTTTTATATATATAGCATATAAAGTTCAATTAATTTTGTTTATGTGTAAAGAATCCTTCGTTAATGGCCTAACACATTTTCATGCTAGGTTAACAAACTTTAAATTCGCCGCTCACACTGTTGGCATTATGAATAATAAGTTAGTGAGCTTAAGAGTTGGCGTATTATCTGTCTACAGAGATTTTCCGTTAGATGGCGTGATAAATATTGGATGTCATATCATAGTCGTAGGCAGGGGGGGGTTTTCTACGTTTCGTATTGTGAATTCAAGAATCCGAAGATAAATTCCTTTATCTTCACATTATCTTCTCCCTCCCATTACTCCCATCTTAACCCAAGGCTGTAGATAGCAGGGTTAACCCCCCTCCCTCGCACCATTATATTCATGCGAAATAGTATAGTTATTCAAATTTATAAATTATTCAAACAGATTAACGGCCTTGCCAAACTTGTTTATTGAATCTCAATGTATATAATAATTCCAGTGACCTGATCACTGGAATTATTATATACATTGAACACACACACAAAAAAATCCAATCGGGCCCCGCCCTTATTAGATCCGGGCTTGGAGTGACTCTACTGTAGATCACCGATAAGTGACCTTTTATTCAGCATGGGTTTCAACGTTACATAAAAAACCATCCCCTGCCTTTATAATAAAATTATTCTTCTTTCAGGTGGTGGCAGAGTTCGAGGATGTGGAGCCCGACGCTCTCTACGATGTCCTCCACGATCCGGAGTACCGTTCGGTGTGGGATACGCACATGCTGGCTGCCGAAGACGCTGGCCACATCAACGTTAACAACGACGTCGGATATTACGCAAGTGAGTACTTCCTGAAAATGAGATGTTTTATAACGGAGCGATGCGAAAGAAACTAAAGTTGATTTTTTTACGCACCTATAATCTGTAGAACCAATAGCGTGTGAAAGGAAGTTGGACCTCCGGAACTCAGCCGCTCGCCGTACGAAGCGCGGTAACTAAGTTACAACTCTGACGCCGGTTTCCTGCGGGAATGTGGTACTTCCCCGGGCGAGTTGACCCATTCATGCTACATATAAATATTATGCCATTCTTGACAAAGTATTCGTCTAGCGTGCGTGGTTCTACCACTATCAAAAAGATAGACAGGGATACAGTGAAATTAGAATTACATTAATTTTCAGTATAGTTATTGCTATTTACTGTGATAGATTCATCACAATACCATCTACCATCTGTAGTAAATTATCTCGAAGCTATACTTTGTCTTTTATTCATATGCTAGAAAGGCGAACTAGCAATTTCGAAAGGCGAGTTTCGCCCGATAGAATTCAATCAACACCGCCCATAGATATTTCAACTTCGATGAAGCGTTGCGAACTTTTTAAACTCTTAGTAAACGAATAGACGAATAGTATTGAAACATAATATATTTTTTTATGGGATAGGAAGGGAAACGAGCAGGCGTGTCACCTGATGGAAAGCAATCAACGCCGCCCATAGATATCTGCAGTGCCGTAGGCAGTGCAGGAGCGTTGCCGACCTTTAAGGAAAGTGTCATTATAGGAGACAGGGGAGAGAGAGGGAGAGGGGAGAGGGTTGGCTTCCAGAAGTCCACCGCTCACCGGACGAAGCGCGGTAGCTAAGCTACCACTCAGACGCCGATTTTCTGCGATGTGTAGTACTTCCCCGGGCGAGCCGGCCCTTTTGAAGCTACAGATAAAAAATATCCCATTCTTCACAAAGTCTTCGTCTGCAGCGTGGCTCTACCACTACGAAGTCTAAACTTACTATCTAATACGAAATCTAATTTTACTATATCTGTCTTCGATGCTTGGAGTATACTAAAGCAGGTGGATGTAGAGATAGATTTATTGAATCAATATGCATTTTAAGCAATTAATTTCGACAGGGATTTGCACCCAGAATACTTGGTTCGTAGCTAAAGAACTGTAATCACTGAGCCAAGTGGTCTTTGATACAAATATTTTTTATCACAGCCCTTGTACGTCGAACTTCTGAGCACGGGTCTCCACATTTCCGGAGAAACGGACATTAACCCACCACGCTTGTCACCACGCAGTGCGGATTGGCGGGGTAACCAGACTTCGAATAAATATCTGTATGCCATTCATATATTGTAAAAACATATATGTATAGCCTACAGAAAAATATTTGTATTAAAGTCCACTTGGCTCAGTGTTCTAACCTAACCTAACCTAACCTCCGAACCAAGCGTTCTGGGTGCAAATCCCAGTCGAAAATAATTGCTTTAAACACATGTCGATCCAAGAAACGGAATAAATATCTATTCCGTTAGGCCATATATATACATATTTCGATGTGCGGATCGAATCCGCGACCATTGCTTCCATAGGACCGCCACTGGGGCAATTGGTCGGCAATACAATACAGATACACAGATGTATATAAGTAAGAGTAAGTCGTTTCTGTCCCGCCACTCGGTAGCACGCTTTTATGGGAAGACTATTCATTATGCATATCATACTTATCTACAGTTTTTATGTTCTACACGCGTATTCATCCTTTGTATAATACTTTCCCACTTTACTACATATTTCTATTAGTCGAGCTGCACAAAGGAAAGTCATTAGTTTTATATGCTCCTATTTTCTTTTCTTCGTCTGCTGGAGATAGACACGTTCTTGAAGAACTTTCGAGAACGAGAGTATTTTAAGCAATTCTTGCAGCGTTTCTGCCAAGATTGGCAATCGGTATTATTATTGGTATATTGGACACGATATTATTGGCAATCGATATTACCTATCGCCGCTTAGTAAATAATTGTTCTTGGAAATATTTTTCACAGCAATATATTTTAACACGTTGACGGACAATTGCGGCTATAGCCGTCAAAGCGAAGTTCACAATGTGGCATGACTGCTATAGCCGTCCAAAACGAAACGGTCGTTTTTAGACACTACGGCTATAGCAGCACAAATGTGCACTTACTGGCGTATACGTAGAAGCATAGTGTCGTGTTTTGAAAACATCTTTTTAGGTTGAAGTTCATATTTCACCTGTTATACGAGTTGCAGATTCAGTATGCACGTGGTTGTGAAGGGAGTAGTGCGAAAATAATGTATAATAATTATAAAATTATAATAAATTTTTTTGTCATTTATTTATTTTTGTTTGATTAAGAACTAACATTTCGTGTAAAACTCCCAAAAATACTTTGTTGCATACAAAAATTGCTTGTTTGAACCATTAAACCTGTCATTTACGTTTTTAAATTTTTGCTGTTATAGCCGCAACCTAATTAAAGGTACTAAATTAATCAAAATTAAGTTTATTTAAGCAGAAAGAGTAAAACTATACTTCTAACATTCTAAAAATCACAAAAACATATAGTGTCAATTTTCGAACTTCGCTTGTTCCTACTGTCCGTCAACGTGTTAAAACTCATTTTATATAACAATATCAGTTTTCAGAGAATTTTGAAAGGCAGGGCCTTTCAAAATTCTCTGAACGAAATGGAATAACAAAGATATGAATTCTAAGTAATAATTTCACTAGATTTAATACATCAAAGCATTTCTGTTATATTATAAGATAATTATTTTGTTTTTTTAAAGGATAATCTTAAGGTTTTAAATAAATTGGGACATATGTATGTATATAGGTGTTTATCGGCGTATTAGAATTAATATCACTATTTAATTATTTTATGCTTCATATAAACTTCATATAAAAATGAATTTAGAATATTAAGCTGTATTTTAAGAATTGTTTTGAAGTAATTATATTATATTTGCTTGTTAAAAAATATTGTTGCTATGTTCAAGCAAATCAATTTTTAAATTCTTTGTTCGTTGTTTTTTTCTTGTATTTGTTCGCCTTCTCGAGTTAAAATCCGAAATTCAGTCAGGGCGAGATTCATTCTAATTCTAACCGCCAAAATCGCCGAAAAATTTATTCAAATAAACAAGTATTGTATTTCGATGGTCATAGTTGATGAAAGTACACAAACACTTTAATTGAAATTCAATTTGTTTCGCTAGTTTTAATAAAATAATTCAGCTGTAATTATTTTGTGCGACTAATTGAGTCTGGTTTTATAATTAAAATTGCAATTAATAGCGCGCCATAACTCGCTGTGTCGACGTGGAAAAAGTTGAGCGTCTATTCCATAGACGGGCAAGTTTGAATTTAATAAATTTTCCCCGGTGAAACCCTCAGCGGTGTCATTCGGTATGTTGCTTGTTCTCGAAACTTTATATTGTAACGTTCTGGAATGTTTCATAAAGATTTACATTCTTTAAAAATTACAATTTCTCAACTTGACGATACAATTCCGGTAATGTAACGGCAGCAATTTATTTTGTGTGGTACGAAGCAAGCTGAAAGTTCAATTAAAACAACACAATGCTTTCAAGAACGCAACTGCTAGTCTACTGCCTTGAATTGATTATATTTGCAGTATTTTACATTAATCATTTTCACGCAATCATGTTGAATCGGCGTCAGTGACATCTGAGAAAATCAGGGAGTGCCTGTAAAGGAGCGTATGTGTTCACAAAAGACCGACAACGCCTCTGTGACGCCTCCGATGTTGCGCAAGTCTATGGGCGGCTCTGATCACTTACCACCAGTTAATCCGCATCCCCGTTTGCCTGCTCTTTAACTTTGAACCATTAGCTCAGGAGTCAGATTTTCTAATCTTATACTGTAGTAGTTTTTTTTTTAAATTTCCAATAGGATAATTGAATAAATAAATAAAAAAATCAGCCTGTTTTATATGGAACCTTAATTTAGAATTACAAAGGTTTATGACTTAATTGACCCAGTAGTGGTAGATAACGCTTACAGAATCAATGTAAAGTTCGATTCGAAAATTCGAAATTTACTTATTACCCGTAGTTATTTATTCCGAGTCTGGACGTTTCGTCAATTTTATTTTGGACAAGTGTGGTTGATTAATGTTCATTCATTAAATATGGCCCTACAAAATGACTTGGAGGTCTATGCCCAGCAGTGAGACATACATATATAAAATGTAAAAAAATTAATTGGTAGATTTTTTGTTTCTTTGATGGCGATTACTTACAACTATTTTGCCAGTGTCAAGTAAAATGCAATAAAATCCAATCTCTTGAAACGTTCCAAGTCAGCTTATCACGTTACGTCTTCATAAAACGGTGGCCATTTTACCAAAACCTTCTATGGACTTTTTAGTCAACTTAAAAAGTTACGATAGACGCATTTATTTCATATCACTTCACTTATACACCTTGATCGAACTATATTGCATAATACACCACAACAATTAAACAATATAACTTATAATAATATAAGATTATGAAAATTAAATAAAAGCACAACGTCACTGATGTAAGTTGGCGGGAAAAACTCAAACCAATTGGTACATATTATAAATGAACTGTGACTTTTTTATTGTGTACAAGCCTTTTTGCAAATAGAGCCAAAAACTAGGTGAAAAAAATATAGCACTTGTAATCATAAAATATAAATACGTCTAGACAGAGTTGTAGACGGTATACTTACCCCATATAATCTGTAGATAACAAGGTCACAGCTGGATGCATATCAGGCCATAAGCAATGAATTCTAATTGAATCGAGTTGAAGTAACTCAATTAATCAATACCGTATAAAAAAGCAGATCAGATGTTATGGTTATTTATTTTTTATCAGTATACAATTTTGAGATTATCTCTACTAACTCTCCATTATCAAATTAACAATTCAACACCAACCAAATCGAACTATCCACCAACAACATCACTACCACTTTTCCACAATATACACGATACGTGTTTCGCCTCAACACGAGATATTCTCTGGCAGACTCGACGGAAGATTACTGTTTCTGAGGGTCTTTAAAACAACGGTCTACATTAATCATTGGTTTTATTGATAGTTTTTAATAATTAATATTTGAATAGAGTTTTAACTAGTATTTCTGAATTTTATATACTGATTCATTAACAGGAGATATTATTTTTATAATACACAGTAAGTTTTTCCCATTTTAATTCACAAATGTTTTACTGTATACAAGCTTGTTTTTAAATTTAGAGGAAGAAATGAGAAAATAATGATACATATAATTTTGCTATGTGTAATGGCGACATCTATTTCCTTTAGTTTATAGTACTAAATGGGAAATCAAAGCTGCTATTTATCTTTTATACGAGTGTCTTTTAGAGGAATACATAGATGGCGTTGATAATCGTCAATCGACCCTTTCACGACAGCACACCTATAATAAGGGTGGAGAGCATCCATGAGTTTGTGGTCCGGTTGGCTCGGAAGATGTTCGACCGAGCCGACAATGGACCACACCCACACCTTAATAATTTTGCTCCCCTTCACGCTCGCCCACCTGAGGGACGTCCACTCCCACGCGAAATCCTCCTGTCGCCTCCTGGCTCCCGCGAGGGAAGAGGGCCAGCGACGGACCCAACGTAGGAATAGGTTCATCTCGACGACGCAAAGTCGTTAAAGGACGCCCAAAAGCCGCTAGGAATAGCGGCACCTAAGACCGGGGGACGGTTGCCCCATTGAGTTGCTGCACGAGCAGTAGGGTTCATCCCCGAGGCTCGATCCCACACCTCTGCGCGGGGTGTGGACGTCCCCGATTGATTGATTGACACATAAAATTGTCTAAATAATAGAGTAGGGGTTGTCAAACTTTTTTGATCATCGACCCCATATAATTTTTCGAACACACCATCGACCCCTACAAAAAAGTATATTTCATTTAGTTAAAATAAAAATATCTATTGGGAATTGCGTTTTGTACATTTAGTTTATGATTTTAAACATTTTTTAAAGTAATAAACATTTTTTACATTGTTACACAATAGTTTTATGAAAAATATATTAATATTCAAAATATATTAATATATTAATATTCAATACTGGTAGCGCCACGCTGCAGAGTAATACTTTGTCAAAAATAGCATAATATTTTTCTATAGCATGAATGGGCTGGCTCGCCCTGGGAAGTAACACACTCCCGCAGAAAACCGGCGTCTGAGCGGTAGCTACCTACCACGCTTCGTACGGTGAGCGGCCGAGTTCCGGAGGCCCTACCCCTCCCCCTCCCATTCTTACTCCCATAATGACACTTTCCTTAAAGGAAAGTGTCATTATGGGAGTAAGAATGAACGCTTCCGCACTGCCTATGGCGCTGCGGAAATGGCGGCGTTGATTGCTTTCCATCAGGTGACACGCCTGCTCGTTTGCCTTACTATCCCATAAAAAAAATGTTGAAATTTAAACGTTAATTTTTATTGAATAATAAATAAAGCAATAACAGATTTGATTCTTCTTTGACAATCAAAAGTTAACACCCATCTCGTGTGCCTGGTGTTTCTTGTTTCACTTATCTTGAAAGTTTTAAATAAGAACTTGTGTTATTTAATAGGGGTTGATTTTTAGATCTTGTTGACCCCCAAAATCAGTTTTCATTTATGTCGACCCCTGGGAAAGCGATTTCGAGCCCAGGGGTCGATATCGTTCACATTGGGAATCTCTGCTACGGACAAACATAACAACATAATGAAACAAGTATACACCTAAAACCTCGTCGACTTAAAACATATTTTCCCAGTTGTTTTACATTTATTTACAGAATAACATTCATAACAATCAACCCTTCATAAAAGTTTAAGGGGTTTTCCCGGTCGTAGCTCCATTTAAAAACATGCGTTTAAAGTCTTTCTGGCACCACAATTACATTATAACCGTCTGCATAATAGCGCAATATTTTTCCTTTATAATTATGAGCTGGTCATAAATAAGTCAAACTACGGAAATTTAATTTGCGCGATATTTCATATAACCTGGTCATAATTTATAATAAAAAATAGGCTAAATCTTTATCGATATATAAAATTTAATTCACACACCGCGTCACTTAAGTTCACGCGAGTTATAACAATAGTATATAATTTCTCCGTGTACGTTGTTTTTCTCTTTAGGTGTGAGACAGTATCAAAGTGACTGACTGACTTATTCAGTGAGTCTGTCACTTGATGACTGAATGACTGAGTTGGTCACACAATTTCACAGGACTCAATTTAACATATAAAATGCAGGCAGTGAAGTTCGCAACATCAATTTAATAGAGAACCTAAGCGCCATCTGGGTCCAAAAATGTACTTAATTTCAATATTCATAAAAAACAGAGATTGCTAGAAGTAATTCCTACCGCTGAATAATGCTATCGCACTACTGGATAATGAATATTGATTCTGGTAAACAATAATTGTTGTTACCATTACTCTTGATGCATATTTTCGTATTTTAAAAAGCTGAGCATTTATTTCTTACATTTACATAATTCATTTTTATAAACTATTTCAAGTGTAGCAGCTATTGGTGTTCTTATTTTTAATTAATGTTGTAACACTAAAAAGATGAGCATTTATTTTTTACATTTATATAATTCATTTTTATAAATTATTTCAAGTGTAGCAGCTATTGGTGTCCTTATTTTTAATTAATGTTGTAACACTAAAAAGATGAGCATTTATTTTTTACATTTACATAATTCATTTTTATAAATTATTTCAACTGTAGCAGCTATTGGTGTCCTCATTTTTAATTAATGTTGTAACACTAAAAAGATGAGCATTTATTTTTTACATTTACATAATTCATTTTTATAAATTATTTCAAGTGTAGCAGCTATTGGTGTCCTTATTTTTAATTAATGTTGTGACACTAAAAAGATGATCATTTATTTTTTACATTTACATAATTAATTTTTATAAATTATTTCAAGTATAGCAGCTATTGGTGTCCTTATTTTTAATTAATGTTGTGACACTAAAAAGATGATCATTTATTTTTTACATTTACATAATTCATTTTTATAAATTATTTCAAGTGTAGCAGCTATTGGTGTCCTTATTTTTAATTAATGTTGTGACACTAAAAAGATGATCATTTATTTTTTACATTTACATAATTCATTTTTATAAATAATTTCAAGTGTAGCAGCTATTGGTGCCCTTATTTTTAATGAATGTTGTGACATGTTAACAAGGTGAACATTAATTTATTACATTTATATAATTTATTTTTAAAATGAATGTCAATTGTATCATTGTCCTTATTTTTAATGAATGAATAATTTATATTTATAAATAATTTTAAATGTATCAGTGTACTATTAATCAATATATGAATAGTAGTGGAGTCATTTTTAAGGTTTGAATGGGTCGACTCCAGAAGAACAGTAATTGGCGTTCAGGGATAAAAAAAGTATGTTGTACACACATCCTCATTCAAGTGTAATACGAATGAACATGAACCAGACTCGTCGGTTGTCTTCCATACAGTCTATTAAATCTGAGGCTGCCTTGGATCAAGCCGGAATGCGCGTCTTGTATTTCGGCGCATCTTGTATGTACGCAGAGATTGTAAAGGCGTTTATGATTGTGTTTGACTACGATAGAGCTCAGTTTTTCCACAATCGGAGTCCATCACAATTAAAATCCACACTAAATACCACTTCGTTTATTTTCGGAAGAAATTCTCTAACTTTTAAATCACAGCTAAAAATCAGACTAGCATTGAATTGAATGAGTCCAATAATTGAATTGGAATGAATGTCCTCACAACTGAATTTCGGTTTTTTTTTATAAACACATATACGCTATTGAATGTGTTGTGTATATATTGGTTCTTATGCACACAATCTTATTTTTTTTAATATTTTAACGCAAAGCAGTTGTCGACTCTAGTCCTGAATAATGAATTTCCGTCAAATAACGCCTTATTCTATAAGTCATTATAAATATCCCTTTTTGCCTTAGTGTCCTGCCCAGCACCGCTCAAGAACCGGGACTTTGTGCTGCAGCGCTCCTGGCTGGACACGGGCGAGGAGAAGATGATCCTCAACCATTCCGTATATCACAAGGACTATCCTCCTCGGAAGGGTTTCGTCAGGTAAGTTCTGTTTTATGAGGTAGGAAGACATTTATGAACGAGCAAGCCAGGCGTAACCCGTCCCTGTGTGCGAAGTGCACGGCGCACACAGGCGTCAAGACACTCGACACATATCTTAACCTTTCGAATACCGAGACCTCTAAAACGTCAAATAGCACACGGTCCCATGCCCGATAGCATCACCTCGCGCGCGGTACATGAGCTTGAATATTTATGGCTCTGAGAGCTCTCTGTTTGGTTCCAGTTAAAATTCTTGAAACACATGTGGCCATTAATACATTGAAGACAGTATGCGCTGAAAAGTGTCTAGCCTCAGTTCCCGTACATTTTTTATTATTATCACTACAACTATCATTTTTTTCATGTCTTGCATCAGATTCCAAAAAACGTGAATTTCCGTCATTCGTCGCCAACAGTTGAAAAATAAAAGACGGGAATACCCGTCTCCCGTCTTAAATGTGTTAAGAAAAAACAAAAATAATATAATTTGAATATAAATTTATTGAATATATAGTTAGACATGATTTGAATATAAATTTATATATAGTTAGACATGAATTAAAGTCGTTGGTAATCTAGGGTATTTTATTGTATGGCATGAATTCATGTCCGCGGTATTCGAAAGATTAAAGGCCGGCAACGCTTCCGTAATACCTATGTTGTCGCGGATATTTATGGCCGGCGTGTAATGTTTTCCATCAGGCGACACCCATGCTCGTTTGCTGCCAATCCCATAAGAAAAAAAAAGAAATTTTGAGTTTTAGTTGAACTAGCGTAATAGTGCATGCATAAATCAATTTGTATATAAACACAACAAGGCATCCAAGTACCGTGCGACCAAGGACGTCAGGGACTGACGCACACGTTGTCTTATCTAATCGCTGGAGTACCGGAAAATTGAACTTACATAAGGGTTGTAACGATTACACATATACCAAATGAGAAGTTGTATTTTTTTTATGGGATAGGAAGGCAAACAAGCAGGCGTGTCACCTGATGGAAAGCAATCAACGCCGCCCATAGACATCCGCTGCGCCATAGGTAGTGCGGAAGCGTTGCCGACGTTTAAGAAAAGTGTCACTATGGGAATGGGAATGGGAGGTGGAGGGGCAGGCTGTTGGGGCACCGAAACTCGGCCGCTCGTCGTACGAAGCGCGGTAGTTAAGCTACCACTCAGACTCATCTGCAGTGTGGCTCTTCCACTATTAGTGGAAAATAAACTATAACTTGTACTACAGATAATAATTGCATGGACTTGAGAACGACGGCTCGGTAAATAATCCGTTGGATATAGGCGTATGGCAGTGGTTGGTGGAGGGAGAAACGTTAACCTTTAGGAGGGAGAATAGCGGAGTAGTAGTGGAGACTGATGTGAGAAAACTCACAAAGTTGTCACTCGTAATTATGTATAAAAAACAAGCGTATACATTTCACAAAGGCCGGTGACGTTTCTGCAATGTCTATGGTACTGTAGATGTCTATGGGTTACGTTGATTGCTTTTCATGTGCTCGTTTGTCTTGGCTAAAAAAAATATATTTAAATTATTATATTTTATAAGACGTTTGAATCCATTTTGATGGACGTTTCATACATACATATCGTCACGCCTATCTCCGCTACGATCCCGGCACACCCTTCCTGCTTCCTCTCACATTCATCTTAGCGAAACGGCCTTCTTTTAGTCGTTTCTCGCCCTCATGGGAATCAGGACGTGACGAATGGCGATCATTTCACTGTACAAATATCATATTAGCCATTTGACATAAGGACAGCGTATAAATAAATCGTTACAACCCTAAATCACATTTATGAGGTGTGATATAATTTTATCTTACTATTTCATGTTGTTAGTACTAAAAAGAGCTTTCAATAGTTATTTTACACATTTACGACTTCTTTTGTTCGTTTTTACTTAGATAAATCTAAATTGATTAGAATGATTATTTTTTACTTTTAATTCTTTGCCGGATCTAAAATTCTCTAATTTTCGTTCTTCTATTCTCACCTTACCTTTTTTCCGTTTTCCCTTCCATTGGCATTTATGTAAACAAACGCTTCCACTGCGTGACACATTGCTATTCGACGAAGTGCTCAATTTTAACATTAGTTTTAATGTAATTTCTTCTTCTTCTCAGCTAATGAATATATATACACTCCCATGCAAAAAAAAGGGCCAATAATGTAGAAAATGATTTGTCTACATGATTGGCAATAATTTAGTTTTAAAGAGGTGTTAATAGCTAAACTATGTTACTGGCACTTAAAAAAGATTTGGGTCCGTTCTGTTCTTTTTACATTTTTGTTTGCCACGTCAATAAATAAATATTACACTTGAGTTCAAAATGGTTGTATTTCATATTTTCATTTGGTATTTCTTCTATAAGAATAAATTAACACTGAAACATAATATGGAGATACAATGGCTTTTTCTCAATATAAAGGTAGTATGAAGTACAATGGAAAGTCTTATCGCTTAAGGCGATTTCTTTCTGTCAACCTTTGTATGAACAGGATTGAAGCGGAACAATGTGTGGGGTCCGAGTGTTTTAACCATAAGACGAATTCATTTTTTATAAAAAATTATTCACATTATATTTAAATAATATCAATTTTATTTACTTAGTTACTATTTTACGTTTTTTGGTTCTGGTATATATCATCTGGGCTATCGAAAAAAAAGTCGATAAAAAAGAAATAAATTACGTATTTTTTTTAAATACAATAAATTATATGTCTTGTTCTCAGGGCCATATCGCTGTTGACTGGTTTCGTGGTGAGAGTCCGACAGGGTGCCGGCAGCTGGCTGGGCTACGTCTCACGTTCTGACCCCCGCGGTGCTTTGCCCGCTTGGCTCGTTAACAGGTAATGTAACCTTTATATATCAGGGAGTATCTTTGCCTAGCCGATATTCCTATCATCCTGATTAAATCCATCTTTCCTTTCTCCTGCCCTTTTCTTTCTTTTCTATCGTTTTCCCTTCCTCTCCATCTGCCTTGCCATTGGATGCGTGGCTAGGGGCGAGCTTAGTCGCAAGCGTGCCGACCGTCCCAGGATCGCGCTCCCCCGGGTACTATATTGCCTTACCTCAGCATGGGGGCTCTGCTGGGGCTGACTTCCATCCTTTTATTGTGGCTCGTGGGATTCACTATAACGAATTGTAATAAACCTAATTTGTTAAGAAATGACAGCGACGTGGTTCACCACTCTGTTTCCTACGAGGACAAGAAGCGACTAACGGAGAGCCGTTTCGCTACGATGAATCTAAGAGAAAGGATGAATGAAAAGATGGATGAGTGTGCAGGAAGCAAGGAAGGTGTGCTGGAATCGTAGCGGGTAGAAATCTGTGAGCTCTGCACGACTGCTCGGTTGCCTTCCTATACCATAAAAAATGAAAGTTAAATACCTGTAATTATTGAATACAACCTGTGTAATTTTTATTACTTGTGTATCCGATAATTTTTTATTTGTTTTTAAATTTTTGTTGGATGAAAATTCACGAAAACCACTGCAAAACACATTTAAAAAAAAATATCAACCGTTACTGGGATTATAGCCTACAAATGCACAGATAATCAAAATCTGTGCCATCACTCTAATAGTCGTTTAATTTCCCAGGGTAACCGCTCAACTAGCCCCGCGTCTTGTTCACCAGTTGCACGCCGCATCCAAACGTTACCCCGGCTGGAAGGCGCTCACGGATTCACCATATTATAAGCCATGGCGACATCCTGAACAAGTGCCAGCTTATAGGATCTCACTAGAAGATGTAAGAATTGTTTTTTTAACTAGCTATAACACCACCACTCCGTAGAACCAGGTACCTTTAAAGGTATTTCTGTACCTTTAAGAAGGAAGATTATTTGTTTCTTCAAGGCACACTGTCTTTGTTTCCTCCACACTCATCGCTCTCTTTATACAAGTTCGCCGGTTAAGGATACTTTTGACCTGGTCTTTCTTAAGACGTTCAGCAATTTGGTAAACGTATGTTCCCCTTGGTCTTCCATCTACATCAACAACGTAATTTTTCATCCATCCTCTCTATGTCCCCAAATCATTTAAGCATCCCTTTATTAACTTTTGTCACGACACCTTCTTATACTCCACATACGCTCTCTTATAACTTCATTCCCAGAGTTAACAATACTTACAATGCTTATCATACCTAATAAAGACGTCTATGGGCGCCGATTTTTGTTTTCTTTTAGGTAAGTTTACTCATTTACTTTCCCATTCCATAAAAGAGCCTGAACACGGAATTCCTTGACCAGTACGTCCTGAAGGTACTTACGATGTTAAAATGTTGTTCCACACCTCAACGGTACTCACTCAGTTCAGTTATGGAGAAAAGCTAGAATATAGCCCATATGATCTTCTCTGGGGTCTTTGTCCCCACAAATGAAGATGAGGATCGAAATAAAGAAATCAGCCAGAAAACTAAATTCACAGCGTTGCAAGTTAGTAAACTGAAGTGGCAATAGGTTAGTCGTAATTATTAAAGAACTGACAACTGACACCCGTTGGATTATACAAGCGCTGAAAGGAAGCGTTGGATTTTTTTATAGCACAGGGGGCAAACGAGCATGCGGGTCACCTGGTTGCGGATGGATTGCCGGTCTGTAACGAAAACTGGTAAGTTGTTGCACATTACCACAGTTCGTGGCAGAAAACTGCGACTAAACCGCACGGTGGTTGAAGGTCAGCCATCCGGGTTATGGGGATGGAACCTATTTTTGTGACGCGTAGTGCGTGTATGGAACGCCTCTCGGCCACATGTCTTGCGGAAATTGTATGCGTACAACTGAAGATCTGGTGGTTGGCCTTGATCAATTTCGTAAATTTATAATATTATTTATCTTATATTTTTTTACGAATCTTAGATAAGTAAGTTTTGACAATCTTATTTTCTATTTTATAACGAATGAAAAATGTGAAAATCTTTCAGAACGTTGTCAGGGAAAGTATTGATTTAACATGGGTTTTTCCCGCGGGTTTACCACGGTTTGTTATATCCATACTTTTAAATATCACGAAAAGGATGGCAATTTCAAACATTTGTTATATCAATAAGAAATGTCATATATATAATATTTTGATGTGTTCCAAGTAAAAACATAATAGTATTACAGAGTGTAGTTGTTACGGTTTCAAAGAAAAATAAAATAAGTGGGCTGCTATCATAACTTGTAGATCCAACCCCAAAACTGGTTCAAAAACCTTCCAAAGGGAGGAGGAGAGGACTACGCGTAGAAGTAGATTACTTTAGTAACTAGTTTCACCTTCGATAGCACTTCATTTTCGTATCGAAAGATGGTAGAAAATAAGTTTTTTACTGGCCGGGCTATTAGGACTGAGCAGTAGCACTTTTAAATACTTTTTATTTATTTAATTTCATTATATAGTGTTTATATGTAATACATACTTATATGTATGTATTTTCATGTATTTGTGTAATGTCAAAATTAATTATTATTTGTTTTTTTATTTTTCCTATTAATCCGAAAGTTGACTGGTAGATAATGTTTTCGGCATTAAAAGTTCTCCCTTGTTGTACTTAACTATTTATACAAATAGAATAAATAAATAAATTATAAATTAATCGTTTTGTTTTTACTTTTTTAAAGCGGAAATATATTATTATGTCTACAGATAAAATAAACTACTCTCAGTCTATTTATTTATTAATTTAATCATAAATAAAGTACATGAGGCGGATTTAAGTCCGCGAGACATTTAATACTGAGTAAAAAATAAATCTTAAAATAGATTTACTTCAGCGTAGCAACAATACCTTTTTTAATAAACAAATGATATTACTACATATTATTATAAAAATCAAAAAATTCTTATATAATCTGCCAACAGATGGCGCAATAATATATAAAATGAGTTTTGTCTTTTGCATAAAATAATTAAATGATGATATAAATTTTTATACGCCGACATGTTCTTTAATATACCTAAATAACAAACATTTTCACTTATTTGCCAATAATATAGTTAGCAAAACAAATTCGAACTAAACCTTTATTCGGCCTTCGCTCATGATTAAACTTTCTTGGCCAGTCAACTGAAATAATCATTTACGTAAGTAACTCGATAACATGTTTAGTTCAAAAGAGATTTGAAAACTCCATTACGACCCCTTTTAAAAGCAATGATAGTTTCAACCCTTTATAAGTGTATGTACATATATAGATCGACTTTTTATCTACATGACTTTTATAGGACATAAACTAACTATTTATACATGATATGAAATTGAAAGGTAAAATGTGTACATAAATGTATTTTATACATATGTAACAATTTATTTTTAAATTGCGTAGGAAACGAAAGCTTTCTTACAATTTTTTCTTCTTCCCTTCTATGTTTGTATTTATATAACCTTAAATAAAAGTTGACATATTTTGATGTTGAATCTCATACTTGTACACAAACTTACTTGTAGTTACTAACAAGTGAAATGTACTAACTAGAAAAGTAATTTGTGTTGAGTAATTATAACTAATTGCGCGATTTACATGCGATTCGATTAATTAATAAAAAAAAAAATATGGATTCGTTCAATATGTCGATTAAAATCGTCAAAAATGAAAGATAACAAGAAAAAGAATCATGGTTGCCAACAATCAAAATAATTTGTGTTGCGTAATTAAAAAAAACTAATTGCGCGTTTTACATGCGATTCGTTTAATTAATAAAAAAAATATTGATTCATTCAAAAAGCCGATTAAAATCGTTAAAAATGAAAGATAACCAATCGTTAAAAATGAAAGATATCTAAAGGTTGCCAACAATCAAAATAGGCGCGAAAATTTGACGCTTAATAAATACAATTTGATTTTATAATTATATAAAATATTCTAATTACAAACAATTAATAATCAGTCTCGTCTAAGGAGTATTTGGAAAATCGTGCGAAATCATGTTTCATATGTTCGTATGGTTGGGTTAAATATCAGACTTATTATAAAGGCATAAGGTTGAATAAATATCATAACTTTAAATTACTTTATTACAGTGCATTTATCCAGACGCTCCACCCCCATCTTCTGAACCAAAGCCAAATACATCAAAGTTTAAACTAGAAGTTCCACAACCCAAAGAAGTGGAAAGCCACAGCATTGAAGACTTGGGAGACATATCGTCAGAGTTCAGCGTAGAGGTGGAAGAAGAATCAATAGACCCAACACAGGATCCGACAAAAAAGAGGGGAAGATTTTACAAGCTGGTTAAGTCTATGAAGAATAGGAGGAAAAGCGTCCAAGTCGCAAAAAGCGCGGACAGTTTACTTGACGGTAAGCAACCTGAAGAAAAGCACGAGAAGAAGAAACCCTTTAAGTTTCACCGTAGATTTAGTTTAAGTAGAGGAAGAGAAGATTAAGATCTAAGATTTAATACAGGATATCTAATTTTATTTACATGTCCCAAGAAGCGATTAAATAATAAGGTTTATATCAAAA